>PITB01020324.1:0-31067 GCA_004024585.1 Paradoxurus hermaphroditus
GGGCTAGCTTTGCTTCGTGAAACACAGCACACGTGTGTCTGTTCAAGCGGATGAATCGTGACTTCTCAGTGCCTTTAAAAGCGGGGCAGATGAATTTTGCCTCCGAAGCGGCACCGTCTCTGCTGGTAGGCGACGATGGGCTCCGGCGGCTGCGTGCTGGTCCCTCTGCCTCCCTGCCATTGCGTCTCCCTCCAGCCTCGGCGTCAGCGCTCTTTGCCCACGTCTTTCAAAAGGAAAGACGGCCCCTCCCTCCTCTGCAGGCCCCTCTCCCTCTGCTTCCCCCCGATAATTCGGGGCTTTCCTCAAAAACCCTGGCGGTGAAACACTGTGAGGCTGAGATGGAGAAAGCATCTTTCCAGAACTCGAAGTGCGTCAGCCCCCTGAGACAAGCCGGTGACTGCGGGAAGGGTTCGCATGTGCCGGGGCGGAGGCTGACGACTTTCTCGGCCTTTGTCCCTCAGCTCTCAGGGGTGGTGCTGGGGGGCCCGGTCAGACCCTTGCTGGGGCAGACATCTCCCCACGAGGTTCTTCCTAAGGAGAGCCCTGTGCAACCTCGCTGCGCCTCAGTTCCCTTGTCTGCGACGCCAGGGTTATGTCGCCTCCTGCGGAGTTATGCCGACAGCCGCAGTATTAATCACAACGGTAACGAGGCGGCGGACGCGTGTCAGGACTTGATTTGCGGTGGGATGGTAAGAGCCGATGCTTCTCGAACGCTTGCGGCGTCCCAGACGCTGCGGTAAGCACTCCGCGCGTTCACTCACGCAGGTCTCCCGACAGCCAGTGAGAAAACAGAGAGGTTCACAACTTGCGCAGGGTCACACAGCAAGAGGTGGCAGCAGAGGCAGGACCCAGAGATGAATGGAAGGCACAAGGCCAGGGCGTGCAGTGGGCGCTCAAGCAGTGTCCTCTCTCTTCCCCTGCCCCGGGCCCGGGAGGCCCGCCGCCTGTCTCCAAGGCGGGGTAGTGCTCACAGGCGGGGGTCTCGGCCTGCACAAGCGTTGAGTCGGGAGGTGAGCGGATTACCTCTCCACTCCCGCTGAGAACCGGGGTCTTCTTTCTGAGGCAGCCAGTGTCCAGCTGTTTGAGATACATGTGCTTTTGTCAAAAAAAACACCCCAAAGTTGTTGGTAAATGAAATGCCCAGCCAGACACTGGGGGTTCAGACCCTTTGGACGCGGGGAGCAGCTTCCTCCTGAGCGCACCTGCGCTTTTCCAGGGAGGGAGGCGGACGCCCTGCTGGCTCGGAGAGCGGCCTGCGGGCATCTCACGGACTAACCCACCTGCGGCGGGGGCGCGTCTGACTCTCCCTTTTTATTTAATTGATTTTTGCAAAATGAGTCCTCTTCTTAATCTAGTGAATCCTGTCCCGGGAAGCCTGTTAGCAGACTTCCTGACACTCCCATCCAATTTGGGGTTTTGTCTTCTAGTGCCACCACCTCGCCCCGCCTTCCAGAAAACAGCTGCCTTACAGGAGTGCCGGGGACTGGGGTGTGCGGTTGACAAAGCCTCGGCCCCGCCCTCTGGCTGCTCCCTGTTGGCACCGTCACCGATGATACAACCGAGGCAGGACAGGCCGTCCCGAGTGCCGGCACTGCCCTTGACGCCGCAGGCTCCTTCAGCCTGCGGCCTGCTGCCAAGCGCGAGTGTGCCCTGTCCCCTCCCCAGTGCTTGTCCTCAATAAATCACTCCCTGTTTCAGTTGTCTTGTGAGAGCAGAAATAAAACCTCCTTGGAGTGCCTCATATATCCGCCTCTGGCTTGTCGCCAGGGCCTTTGGCGTGGACAGAAGTGCCCCCCGGGAGGCGGGGAGTCCTGTACACCCACGGGGGTCCAGGTTAGATTTGGGGGAGGGGGCTATCTCCGTCACCCTGCCCCCAAGAGCCCCTGATGGCTGTGACCTCAGCCACCCTGGGAGGGGGCTCCATCTCAGAGCCCAGAAGACCGAGTGGGTATATTGGGGTGTTTTCAGCATCTCTTCATGGGCGAGAGAAAGTTACATAAAGTAACCTCTGTTCAGCCTTAAAAAGGAAGGAGATTCTCTGACACGTGTCCCACATGGCTGAACCTTGGTGACATTCTGCTAATAAGTGCAATAGGGCAGATGCAAAGGGACGAGTGATCCACCAGATGAAGGACCTACAACAGTCAGGTTCCGAAAGACAGAGTAAGAGGGGGGTTGCCAGGGACTGAGGAAGTCAGTGTCCCCTGGGGACAGACTTCCGGTTTGAGGAGATGACACATTTCCAGAGACGGTGGGGGTGTCTGCACCACAGCGTGACTGTATCCTCTGGCGCTGACCTGTAGTTAAGGTGGCAGATTCTGTCATGTGTGCTGTGCCACAACTCAAACACACGCGCATGCGCACGCGCACTGACTCTGGGTGGCTTTCTGCTCGCGTCACTGCCCGGGGAGCTTACTCCTGATGGGAGCGCTTGTCCCAAAGGGTCAGAGAAAAGCTGCCAGGAGCAGGGACTTGCCCTCAGGCCTCGTCCTGCACCCTTGAGGCCTCCATGTAGATTTCCTGGGCTGGTCTTTGCTTAGGACAGTCACCAGCGAACCGCCTCGTCCTTCCCTCCTGTGGACTCAGGGGCCTTGGAGATCAGCTGCGGTCAGTCCTGTCCTTTTACAGGAGAGAAGTGGAGACCGGAAGAGCAAGGCGACTTGCCTCGAGAAACACATCCTGTTACGTAGCGCTGACAGATAAATATGGGACACCCAGTCCAAGTTGACTTCCAGATAAACAATGAATAATGTCTTAGTATAAGTATGTCCCGTGCGATATTTGGGACATACTCATACTAAAGTGATCTGGAATTCCAATTTCAATAGTGTTCTGAGTTTTCTTGGCTAAGTCTGACAAGCTTCCGGGAGAGGCGACCGGGGTCTCGTTCCCTGGCATCTTGGCACTTCAGAACTACAGGTGGTGGCAGGGTGTCGGCATTAGGGATGCAGGTTCTGGTGTCAGACCCATCGGATACCTGTGTGACATTGGGCAAGCTACTCAGCTCTCTGATCGTCAGGTTTTTTTTAATGTTTGTTTATTTTTGAGGGAGCGCGAGTGGGGGAGGGGCAGAGAGAGAGGGAGACAGAATCCAAAGCAGGCTCCAGGCTCTCTGCTGACAGCAGTGAGCCCAACGTGGGGCTCAAAGTCACAGACCACGAGATCATGACCTGAGCCGAAGTCAGGGGCTCAACTGACTGAGCCCACCAGGTGCCCCTCAGTTCTTCATCTTCAAATATAGATAATGGCACCTTCCTCATGAAATGGTAAAAGAATAAACAGTGGACCTGTAAAGGCCAAGCACAGTACGGGTTCAATTAGAGGTGCCTCTTCTTCAGTTATTCTTGTGGGTTTTTTTCCTTTATGAATTAAAGATAACCATGTACTTAGCGAGTGTGAGGCTGTGATGGCAGAACAGGAAGACGACAGTATGAAGAGCTGGCTCCTTCCCCCAGCCTTGCTGTAATATGCTGTGTGACCTTGGGCAAATCACTGCACCCCTCTGGCTCTCCGTTTCCCCAGCTCTAAATTGGCTCAGTTTTTTTTTTTTTGTTTTTTGGTTTTTTTGAGACACAGAGAGACAGAGTGTGAGCGGGGGAGGGGCAGAGAGAGAGGGAGACACAGAATCCGAAGCAGGCTCCAGGCTCTGAGCCATCAGCACAGAGCCCAACGAGGGGCTCGAACTCACAGACTGCGAGATCATGACCTGAGCCGAAGTTGGACACTCAACCGACTGAGCCACCCAGGCACCCCTGGCTCAGACAGTTCTACGGTGGCTTTCAAAATCAGAAGTGTAAATTACCTCAAGAAAGCTGTTAATAGTATTTTTTTTTTAATTCTAAAATGTGCCTCCTCTGCGTCTCCCAACACAAGGCGCCCACACAGCTCTCCTCGCTGAACGCCCCCAGCCGTGAGAGACAGGCCTTCTTTTCCCCACTCGGGTAACGACGCCCAGGACTCGAAACAGCTAACTCGCTTGTGCAGGGTCACACGGCCGTCCCGTGGCCGAGCCTGACTTCCTACCCTGGTCTCCCTGTCTCCCTGTCCTTACCATCCTCCACAAACCAGGGGATTGCCTGGCGGTGGGTGGGGGCGGGCAGGGCTCCGCAGGTCCGACCGAGGTCAAGTCTCCCCGGGCGGATTATCCCTGGGCAGATGCCGGGCGGGGCCGTCTGCGTGGTTCCCAGGGACCGCCGGAAACGGTACGTGGAGCATCTTCCCCACGCGGCCGCTGCCGTCTTGGACAGTCCAGATGTGACCGGGCAACAGGGGCCTCTTCCTTCCTCAAGCCGTCACCCCCTCGTTGTCCCTCCCTGAAGCCGCGAAGCAGGATCGGCAAGAGCAGCGCCTGCTCGTTCTCGGCTGGGCCTCCGTCAACCAGTGGACCGGATAGAAAACGGCTGTGCCCCCTCCCCTCCCAGCGGAGAGAAACGATTACACGTTTCATGCAGGCTTCTTAGCGTCTCATCTAAAACCCTCAGCTAACTACGTGCCCAGAGACCGTTTCGTCCTTTGTTTTAAGTCAAGCTTCAAAGTTCAAAGGGGTTTTTGTCCTTTTCATGATCTGACAGACCATTTAGCGTGTGGGTTCTGGGTGGCCTCCGTGACCAGCGAAGACCCTCCCAGACGGGCCCCGGGTGTTGAGTCCAGGCCCGAGGCTGATGCCGGACCTGCCCCGCAGTGTGTCCTAAGAGGAAGGCAAGGCAGCTGGGTTAAAATGGAAACCTAAGGGGCTTGTAATTAAAAGGCTGTGGCATGAACCAGAGAGCTGGGATTAGTACCTGCTAGGGCGAACTAAAAATGGGCCGTTTCCGCAAAGCAAACCAGAGAAGCCCAGTGATGTTGGGCCAGCGGGAGTGGAAAACGAGAGGGGCGGCCTGTATCTGCCTTCCCATCTCTACACGCCCGCGCCACCCCCCAGACGGAGGCGCTCGGCAGCCCTGCCCCAGAATGGGATTATTCAGGAAGGGCAAGCCTGGTGTATTGGGCTAATGGGCTAGGATTTGCCGGGGGGCGGGGGGCATTAAAGGCTGCCGTGAACCTCCTGAGACATTAGAGTACAATTTCTCAAGAATGTTCTAGTCATCTGTGTTTTAGCTGGGCTTCCCTATGTGTGAGCAGAATACACTCCTGAATGGAGCGTATGCCATTAGCAAGGTTGGCCGTGTCTCAGCAATCTCCTGATCTGTCTAGCAGAACTCAAGGCCCTGGGAGAGGAGGACGCGGGGCGGATAAATTTTGGTGGGTAGAACAGGGAAGATACTAGGAACACATCTGGGACGCGTCAGATGGTTAGCGTGATGAAGGAGGACGATTTTGCCCACTTGCGGTTTTGTCTGATCCACCGAACTACCTCAGGTGACTGGTGTAATTACGAGCAGGCAGTTCTCTAGGGATTTAGAAGGAAACAGATAAGCATTTATTTGGCCACGCCTCCCTTCCTCGCATGCCAAGTGACGTAGACAAGGCAGTGACAAATGACATTTTTAGAATTTTCTGGAATGAATGGTGCCAACCCCCACCCCCTGCCAATTGTTAGGGTTCCTAAGATCTTGATTGTTCAAATTTTGTGTTATACGCCTCAGGGTCTTATGTCGAAGACCCTTGGAGGTCACACCTGCTCCTAGCTCATCCCATTCAACGCTTTGAAGAGCGGTAGATGCGTTGACCTAGCCTAGAGCTGACATCAGAGCAGGGAAGTGATATAACTGCTCAGGTCATGATCGCCACAAACCCTGGGGCGGTATCTTGGATGGGGATGGACTGGAGATGATGAGATGGGACCAACCAGACTGCCACCTAACACGCTACAGATACCTAGTGTTTGTTGGATGAATGAAGGAGTCAAGTTTAGATCAGAATCCATACTCAGAACCCAAGGAGGGAATATTACATTCCCCGGTCCCTTTTTTTTTTTTTAACTTTTTTTTTTCTTTCTTGAGAGAGAGCACAAGCAGGGGAGAAAGGCAGAGAGAGAGAGAGAGAGAGAGAGAGAGAGAGAGAGAGAGAGAATCCTAAGCAGGCTCCATACTCAATGCGGAGCCCAACGTGGGGCTTAATCCCACCACCCTGCGATCATGACCTGAGCTGAAATCAAGAGTCAGACGCTTAACCACCGACAGAGCCATCCAGGCGCCCCTCCAGTTCCTTCTATTCAGTCTTACTGAATAGGCATCTGTTGAACACCTCCTGTGTACCAGGCAATATTCTAGATGCTGAGGACAGAGCCGTGAACTCGACATACGTGGAGGACAAGCAGATGGTCACAGAATCACAGAAGGGCAGTGAAGGAGGAGGCTAGAGGCTCAGGAAAGTCCCCCCCGGAAGCATGATATTATAAAGGCCTGACATTACAGGAGTCAGCAAGTAAAAGAGGGGGAGACATGGGGCCAGGCGCAGAGCCCGTGCCTTCCGCTGGAGCGGGCTGGGGTAAAATCCCGTACTGAATGCGGTGATGGCCTCTAGACATCACACGATTCTAGAAAACAATAATAATAATAAAAACAATAATAGCCATGATTTCTCACTGTTCTCCATCAAAAGGATTTTCATGTCCCATTCATGGGCCATCGCTCTAATTGAGTAAGTAGTTCCTTTAAAAATAATTAGGGATTGTAATCAGTTGCTATTCAGAAGTCTGGCAGGAACTAATTTGCAAGTCTCTTCAGAGCTGGCCTTAAAATTTCCCCCAAAGCTGTGACTACAAGTAAATCTGGGCCCTGGGGACCCACGCTGGATTTCAGAGTCAAAGCAAAGAGGAAGTCAGACCTGCCTACATTGAGCAGACGCCCCAGCGCACACGGTTTCTGGTCAGTTCAGAAGCATCTGGAACAATTAAACCGTCTTCAACCGTAAGCTCCTGTTTTAAAAAGAAGGAAAGAAAAGTAGTGAGGGCAGTTCGCGTCACCAGTGAGTTCTCTCTTCTCTCGGAAGCAAGGAGTTGGGAGGCAGAGCTGGAGCGGGAACCCCAGATGCGCCCCCGGCTGAGGTTGTGATGGATTTTGAGTCCCCGGTTCCCAGTTCTTCAGAGCACTCTGCATTTTGCTGTGTCCCTGGGAAAATACTAGCTTCAGTGTGCTTTTGTCCCCGCCTTGTTCAAGAAACCGGCGGAGGCCCCCGTAGCTTCCTGAAGTCCTGTACTCAACAGTTTGAACTACCAGAGGCCCTACCCCTGCCCGGGAAGGTGGCCTCCCAGGTGCCACTTGCTCTTCTAATTTCTACAGGGGCGCCTAGGTGGCTCAGTCAGTTAAGTGTCCAACTTCGGCTCAGGTCACAATCTTGTGGCTTGAGGGTTCGAGCCCCGCGTCGGGCTCTGTGCTGACAGCTCAGAGCCTGGAACCTGCTTCAGATTCCGTGTCTCCCTGTCTCTGACCCTCCCCCTTTCATGCTCTGTCTCTCTTTCTCTCAAAAATAACATTAAAAACTTTTTTTTTCTTTAAAAAATAATTGCAAGAGGAGAAGGGGAGAGAAGGAAGGGGCAGTGTGTCCCCTGAGGAAGGCAGTGGACAGGAAGGGACAAGGTAGACAGCCGGTGTCTTTTCTCTCCTTTCGCGCACCAACTAAAGCAGTACTGCCCTTGTTTCTGGTTAATTGTTGGAAAATGTGGCTTATGAAACAGTATAATGGCAATCCAGGCATGAGAACAAAGCTGGAAAAATACACGAAAACACTAATAATTATCTCTGGTAAATGGGAGTTTGGACAATTTTTATTTTCCTCTTATTGTTTATCCCTAATTTTTACCTTTAGTTTCTAGAATTATTTTGAGAATTAATAGCAAGAAAGAAAAAAAGAGAGCGAGAGAGAGGCTTAGCTATGCTGACAGACAAACGGACCCGTGGCTGGAGTGACAGAGCTGGGCAGTCTGACCTTGCCTCCTGTCTCCCTTGCTCTCTCACCTGGAGCCAGTGGCTCTTTGAACTTCATCTTTCTCATCTGGGTGGTGGTACCCGCGCCTCCTGCCCAGACCTTTCTCAGTCCTGATAGTCCGGTGAGAAGAAGTAAGGAGCCCAGCAAATTATGAGAAACTATAGACACGTGAAGGGTTCTTTTCGTCCAATAATTAACCACCGAGGTTTTAAACAGTGTTTCTGTTTAAACAGTGTTTCTGAGTCACCTGGGGTGAGTTGTTAAGAATGCAGATTTCCTGGCCTGTGTTAATTAAAGCTTGAGATCCGGGGATTCAGAGCAAACGGCATGGTGGCAGGAACGGGCGGAATGGATGGATAGAACCATGCGGAGCGAGCGGGTCCGTGGTCAAGCGATACGTGTGCTCGTGAGTTCAGCGGGAGCTGGCTGCAGCCAGGGAGGGAGGCCAGTGAAGGGCAGGCTGGACTGAGAGTGAGAAAGGGGAGGGGAGCCCTGGGGTGTCTGGCGGGGCCCATGCCTGGGGGACAGGGGCTTAGACCGGGAGAGAAAGCCGCCCTTCTCCCGGCCTCCCTCCGGTGCTGTGTGTCAGGCAGCCTGGGTCTGTGGTTTTGCACCCTCTGTTCCCTGATCGCCACTTGCCCCCACGACCAGACGGGGGCTCTAAGTAGCACTAGACGGTTGAACAACAGAGGGCCTGGTCCCCTAACCTGCTGGGCCGGGTGGTGTCAGATGACAGCAGCGCCACCCCAGAAACGTTGGGCCTTTCGCTTTGCTTCCACCCAGTCCCAGGTGGGCTGATGCGCCCCCCCCCCACCCCGTTCCCCCTGCACGTGCTTTGCTGGAGAGGCAGCAGGAGCCACCTGCACCTGCTTGGGTTGGAGTCCTGTCTCTGCCACTCGTTCATGGTGTGCCCCGAGACCAGTTACCTAACCTCTCTGGCCACACGGCCTCTTGTCCCGAACGGGAGGAAGAATGGCACCAGCGGTGCCACAGAGGGTTGTCCTCGGGCTTTTCACTGAGGTCATCCGCACAGAGGCCCGGCTGCAGGGCTCGCCCACGGCGGGGGCGCGGTCGTGGCCATCAGTAGGTAACAGGGATGCACCCAGCAACCATTTACTGAACACCTTCCATGCTAAGTACAGAAAAGTCTAGAAGCGCAAGGAGCTCAGGGTCTGGGGCCCGACGGGTGTGAAACAGCTTCCTGTGACACCGTGTGATTATAGCGGTGTGTCCGGGACACAGGTGACACGGAACGGCTGCCTCATTGCCCGGCTCAGAGGAGGACACACTTGGTTAGGGCTGGAAATAAGAGGGGGCAGGACGGGTGAAGTTGGGGGAGGGGCGGGCTTCCGGGTGGAGGGTAGAGCGGCGAAAAATCCATCGTATGCTCTGCTTTGTAAAGAGGTGGGGATGGGTTTGTCACCCTGTCCCTGTGGGAGGCCTGGAGGGGACGGAAGGAGCACTAGGTCTCCAGAAGGGCGCTCCTGGGATCACAGCTGCCAGGAGAGTCTCAGCTCAGGAGACACCCCCCCACCCCCCCAGCCGTGGGGCAGGTGACTCTCTGGGCACCTTTGCAACCCCCCCCGCCCCGCGTCCACGCCGGTGCAGGGACGAGCGTCTTCTCTCCGTGCCTCACAGCACCTCTGTCGTGTCTTTCCCGCTGTGGTCCCCCGATCTCTGTTTGTGGGCTGCCCTCCCGAGGCCAGTCTTTGCTGCCCGGTCCTTTTCATCCCGTCGATACGTTTGCCTGGACGTTAGCGGTCCCCTCTGGCATTCCGAGCCGAAGAACACAGACTGGCCGGAACCTTCCTTGGAGGGCCGGTTCGCTGTTGACACGGGCTTTAGAGGGCCGGAGGTGGGCATGCCCACCACCCAGACCCGCTGACCCCCACTCAGGAGAACAAGGGCAGTCCAGCAAACAAAACCGGACGATCATCCCATTAGCAAGCCGGAACCCAAATGTGCACGCCAGAGATTTCATTATTGTCCGGCCTGGGTGGTAGGTAGCTCCCAGCTACGCTCAGACCTTGGAGAGTAAGTTCTGCTTGGGCTAGAAGTACAAGGAAAACAGACCCGAAAGGAGGCTGCTCCTGGTTTTATTCGGGGGGACATATGGAAGGGGAGAACCTGGTACCTTCTGTCCTGTAAATGTGCTTTGAGGCTGTGGCTCTGAGACCATTTTATTTATCTATTATTTATGTACTTATTTGTAAGAGAGAGCACGAGCAGGGGAGGGGCAGAGAGAGGGAGGGAGAGAGTATCCCAAGCAGGCTCCTCACCGTCAGCACAGCGTCCAACGCGGGGCTCGATCCCACAAACCATGACCTGAGCTGAAATCGAAAGTCAGACACTTGACCGCTTAACTGAACGAGCCCCCCGGGCGCCCCGAAACCGTTTCATAATAGAAGCACAAGCAAGCCGCGTGTAGGCCCCTGCTCGCCTCGCCGGCAGCACTGAGACCCAGGACCAAGAACCGGACCTCTCTGAGTCTCCGTGTTCCCACCCGTGATCAGAGGGGAGCTTGTCCACCTCTCAGGGTTCAGGGGTTCGGGAACTAACATACCAGGGTTCCACGCACCGAGGAGAGGTTTCCGAAATGCTCGTTCTCTTACCCACCCCTTCCCGGGACGATGCGCCGTGTGTAATGATTCCAAAATGTGGTTTTGAATGAAACCGTAGCCTTCCCCGGGGGGCGTGCGTTCGCTGAGACGTGAAGGAGACAGCCGTGGAGACAGATGCGGAGCCTCTCCCGTGGTCCCACCGCCCGGCGACGACTCCGGCTCCTGTTGGAGTTTTGGGGACGGCAGCTCGGCCTCGGCATTCCCCCCAGGCCCCAGCCTAGAGCAGAAACGGGGCCCGCGCCTACGCTCCGCCCCTCCAGGGGAGAGGAGGGAGCTGCCGGTGGCCGGCAGTGGTGGGTGACATCCGTGCGCTGGGTGGCCTCCCAGGGGTCAGCGAGTCCCGGTGGTGTGGACCCGGCTGGGCCCGTAGCATGTCCTGAGTTGGTCCACGTGCTAGAAGCCCACAGGGAAGGACAGAAAGCGATGGTAACTCCAAGAACCTCCCCGGCGTGTGACCAGGTCCTGGCAGGAAATCCAGACTGTGGCAGATTTTAATGGCCATTTTAACCCCCGGGGGCACTCGTAGGTGGCCTGAAAACCAAATCATTGGACTTTCACCTAACTTTTCAAAACTCCGGCTTTCCCCTGGGAAATCCAACTTCTTGCCCAATCTCTGAGTCTTCCCTGGTCTCTTATCCCTTCTCCAGCGCCCCCCGCCAAGGGGTCACCACAGGAGAGACTCCAGGGTGGGTGATGGGCCAGCTTGCCGTCACCCGCATGGCTAGATGATAAAACACCTTTTGGTACTGAGCGTCTGAAGTCATCTGGTCCCAATGTCCCTTTTGTCACAGTGGCCAGATCAAAACTGAGCTCAGCCGGGTAAATCCCACTCACGCCGGCGTCACGGGGGCGTGTGCTGCACCCGGGCCGTCGACGTCATCCGTCAGGACCCTCGGCCTCCGGGGTCTCCTTGGGACCCTCCTTCCCAGCTGGCCGATCACTTACGAGACCAGATGGCAGAACACATGGTGGGTTATTTTGCAGTGACAAAAGGAATTAGGATCTTTCTTCCGCTCCGGGACCAAACGTCTAGTAAGTGTTTTTTAAGCACTTGTTTCTGGACACGGAATCCACAAAGAGGGCATCGGCCTCGCGCTTTGAACTCGACGTGGAGCGTCTGGTTTCCCCCTCACTGTGCACCTTTGTGCGGTAGGTGTTAGCAGCCCCATTGGGGATGAGTGAACCGAGGCCCAGACCAGGTAAGGGACTTGTCCAAAGTCGCGCAGCTGGGACCCCCGCCCGACCTGCGCCCCTCTGCTCCAGAAAGTGTGCCCTTTCCAAACGCGGCGCTGCCGTTGGGGCTCTTTAGCTCGAAGACGGTGCCGGTGAGAAGCATCCCGCGCCGCGCAGAGGCCGTGACGCCGGGCGTTGAGTCGCGCCTGACGGAAGATCTCCAAAGCCGAGGGTTCGCGGTGGAACGGGAGGAGGAGGGAGGGGAGCGTCTGTGAGGCCTTCGTGGGAGGAAGTAACCCTGGGGCTGTGGATGCCAAGAAGGGGCCTTCCCTGATTGCGGGGGCACCTTCAAACCCGGGGAGCTTCATCGCGCCCACACCCGCACCCCTGAGCCTGCCCACCGAGCAGGACCGAACCCCCGAGCCGGGGTCGCTTCGTGGTAACAACGGCTAACGCTCCGACGTGGGCCGTTTCAGGCATTCTTGAGTGCTCTACGTACTCTGTGAGTCCCGCACGGCCACTGTTGCCACCTTACAGATGAGGACATTGAGGCACAGAGAGGGAGAGTTCCTTGCCCAAGGTCACACAGCTAAGTGGCAGAGCTGGGATTCAAACCCAGCGAGATCATTTACACTGACAAGAGGGAATTCCGCGTTTGAGACTTGAAGTCGGGAGGGAGCGGGTTCGGGGCTGGAGTGGGGAAGGGTGTCTTTGAAAAGCCAGCTGGGGCCGATGTGAGCTCTCTGATGAGACCCCCCCGTGAGGGCCCGTGGCTGGGCCAGCGCCTCTGAAGAACGCGACAGGCCTCTCCCTGCGCCAGCAGCCCCCTGGACAGACAGCGGGAGGGCTGGGAGGACCCGGCTCCTGCCGGCAGCACCATGCGCCCAGAAGCCCCTGGCGCCTGCTGTCGCCAAGAGCACAGGGACTGGTTGGCCTCGCATCCCTTTACGTGACCCGCCTTTCTGGTACTTCTGTTATTTTCACGAATGTGTTTCAAGGCGGTTGGAGATGCAGAACTGGGGGAAATCCAGCCCCGACATCCACGAGACAGAGGAGCTGGTCTCAGACCTGAGGTTGGCTCCGCTCCAGCAGGAGCAAAGTCCCGCCCGCAGGGCCAGCAATCCCAGGCCCCTCCAGGCGGCGGGCGGCGCTGCCTTCTCATCACAGACCATTTTACAGATGCAGAAATCGAGGCCGAGAGGGCGGCCTGTCCAAGGTCATGCGGCAAACGAGGGGCAGGAGTGGTCCAAGCGCGGCTGTGGGTGTAAAGTAGGGTCGATGGCAAGGCTCGAATTCCTTATTTTTCTCCCTCTGCCAGGGTCGGGGGGAGGGCCTCGTTCCTTCCGCCCTTCGCCCCCCAGGGCTCGGTGTGTTCTCACGCAGCAAGGACTTAGAACGGTGCTCGGCACGCCGCCCTCGAAAGAAATCAGTTCTCCTGGTGGCGTTGGTGGCTGTGCCGTTACTAATTATCGTACCAAGTGTAGTCCTGTGTGCCGTGAGGGGAGCGGGGAGCAGCAGGAGAAGGGGGTGCTTAGCTGATTCGAGCCTGAGGACGGGTCATTGGAGACATCACATGGGAAGAAGGGAGGTGTAATGGCAGGTCTGAAGGCCCACAGAAGGGACGCCTGGCTGGCTGAGTCAGAAGACCGTCACGTAACTCTTGGTCTCGGGGTCGTGAGTTCGAGCCCCACGTTGGGTACAGAGATTACGAAAAACCTGCAGGAGCCCCCGGGACGAGCAGCTGTGAGGAGCGGGGCTTTGGGGCCGAAGACTCAGGCCTGCGCGGGTCCCTCGGGTGCGGGAAGACACAGCACTTCCGAGGAAACCCCAGTGGCCACCCCGCAGGGCTGCGGCTGCTAGGGGGGCGGGGCCAGCACGGGGGTCCTGAGTTCAGGTTCAGGAGTCCCGAAATCCCCTCGGAAGGCCCTGGAGACTCATTGAGGGCTTACGGCATAGCAGCAGTGGAGTCAAAGCTGTGCATACAAGGACTGTGCTCTGGAGGGGACCCGGACCTGAAGCCCCCAGCAGCCGTCCAGCCCAGAGGCCAGGCCGGGGTGGCCAGGGGTCCGGCAGGGTACCTGGGCACACAGCACTGCTGTTCCCAGAGGTGAGGGCATGGGAAGAGATGGGTGACCACTTATTTTGAGATAGTTTGAGTTTGAGATCCCTGTGGGACATGACAAGGTGATGACTAAGGAGGGGACAGGAGGTTCAGCCACCTGGAGAATGGGATGAGTGTGCCATGCTCAGTGGAAGGAAGAGAAGGAGGAGGCAAAGAGGGGAGGGAGGACCATTTCGCCGAGGAGGCTGCTGGGAAAGAGCCCAGTGACTCCGGGTCATACAGCGAACGAGTGCCCAGCCCGGCCGCGCTGGAGCTTTGCCCCGAAGCATCCAGCTTAGTCCCCTGTATTTCCAGATGTTTCTGGTTAGAAGTTCCTATGAAACTCTGAGCAAACGCCCTGCCCGTTTGGATTCCGGCCTGATCGCAAAGCACCCGGCTGACCGAGCTGTAGCAGAGCCTAGAGCGGCAGGGTGGGCAGGGCCGGGGGCTGCACCCCACCTCCAGGCACTCCGGGAACCTGCTGGACGGCCGCGAGCCCGTGTGAGGTGTTCGTGCTGGCGAGGGCCTCACGTCGCCGAGCTGGCCCGCTGTGGCCTTCAAGGAGCAGCCCTTTGAGATGCCGGTTTAATTCTCAGCTCCCCCTGGGGGCCCAAGGAAGACACAAATCCTTTGGGCCCCCTTAAGGCCCCTACACAGAGCGGTAGTTGTACTAGAAGGCAGTGTAAACCACCACGAAAATCCAATTGAAGAAAGCCAAGGAGACACGCGTCCCTCTGCGGCGAGGTGCCCACATCACAGATCTTGACAGAAACGAAACCCGGCGTCAGGGGCCAGAAGACAAAACTGTACCCTGTGGCTTAGAGAATTGAAACGCGTGGTGTCGTGGAGAAGATTTCATTTCCCTTAACTCTATTTATAGGTGATCTTTATGGGGTACGCTGCCTGAGCAAATAGTTACGGGATTTTTTCAAACCTCCTTCTTAATTCCAGGAGAGGAATTTATCAATTCTTTTAGTTGAGATATAATTGACGTAACCTGCAGGTGAATTTGTAGCTTTCTGGATCATTCTGTGTCACTCCAGACCTCACACTGACCCTTTGCCCAGCGCTTTCCTCAGAGCGGTCCAGAAGACACAGGCGCGGGGGTATCCCTGCCTCTCCTGAATGACTGTAGTTTTTATGTTTTTCACAAGAAAGCAGAAATGGGGGCCCCCCCCAGGTGCTCGGGCACCCAGAGCCCAGCCTGGGAAGTCGGCTGAGCAGGGGAAGTGAGAGCGGGGCCGCGGCTGTCTCCAGTGAGAGAGCCGGGTCCCCAGCTGTCACCAGGCGCCTCCGTGCCCTGGAGCCTCGGGGTCCCCGCTGGGGGCTTCAGTCGCCACAGGAAATAGGTTCATTCCAGAATCAGACCCTGACTCCACTCGCTCTTCTGAATCTGGTCATTGCTCTGGCTCCAGGAATGCCACTTAGCGTGTCAAAAAAGATTCCCAGTGCCCCCCCCCCCTTGCCCGGCAGTGCGATTCTGTCCGGGAGGCGGGGGGTGGGGGTGTGCCGCAGCCTCCCGCGGGCGCCCTCGGCTCCTCCGGCTTCGGCGGGGCGACCTGTCCCTTCGGCCCGCAGCCTCTACCGGGACAGCAGCCAGGCCGGACCGAGCACCCGGCTTGCAGGGCCCAGCAGTGGCCGGGCCCCTCTCGCCGAGTCTCTGTGCTTCCTACCCGCCCGCCGCCTGGGGGCGCTCTTCCCGCCCAGCCCTCAACTTCTCTCTCCAGCTTCCCGGGAACATTTGCTTCTCGGGGGACTCGTTCTCTTACGGGGAGGGGGCACTGCCTGTGCCATTCACCCCCCTCCATCCTCGCCCCTGCCTGGTGCGGTGTCACTGAGCGACCCAGCGCCTCATCTGATCTTTCCTCCCACCTCTGAGGCAGGGGCTGTGGCTCTGCCCATTTTGCAGCTGGGGAAATAGAGGCCCGGGAAGGTGAAGCGAGCCCCAGGCCTTCAGGCCGGGAGGCGCTGGATCTGAGAGTCTGACACCAGCACACTCCTGATCCCGGGGGTAGCGTTTGTCACCTGCCACGCGGCATTACGATGTTTGTCTCCTTTCCTCGTCGGTGGCCCCTGTTAGAATGGGAGGTTCCTCCCTGAAGACAAAGCTTACGCTGCTTCTCAGTGGGCCCCTCCAGCGCCTTAGCCCAGGGCCTCGTTGTTCCACCAGTGCCGGCCAGTGGATCGAGGCTGGCAGGGCATGGCCGCCAGACTGAGGCGTCCCTCCTGGGGGACCCACCTGATGTGCCACCTGCCAGAGGTCGGGGCTCCGGGCCCTTTCCCACGCCGCCCAGAAGCCCAGGCCAGCAGCGTGGGCCATGCGAGCCTGAGCTTCCTCTCCTGCTCTGCCCTGAGCTCGCCACTACTGGGACTTCACCCAAGGGAGACAGGCAAAGTGAGGGACAAGTGACATCAGCCGCCCTCCCTCTTTGTCGGCACCTCAGGGCTGAGCTCGAGTCAGGGAAGCTGAATGCGGGGGGATTTCCTCGTCCCCTCATTTGTGACGTCAGAAGACAAGGAAGGTCTCTGGGCCAGCCGCCTGTGCGTCCCCGGGGCATTCTGCACTCAGGAACTAGTGTCGCCATCCCCTCTAACCTTAGAAGGCCAGTGCTGTCACAAGCCCCATTTCACAGATGAGAATACTGAGGCCCGTGTTAAGTGCCTTGCCCGAGCTCCGCATCCAGTTACTGGTGGAGCCAGATCTTAACCCCATGCAGTGGGGTGTGGAATCTGGATTCTGGACCCTGCGGCCGCTCCACAGAAACAGCTACAAAGTCAAAAAGACCTCTGCTTTTTCTCGTGGGAAAGAGCTTTTAGCTTTGAATCTCAGCCGCACGCACAGTTAGAACAGCTGAGGGCCGGTCGACAGTTCTTTGCGGATGTTATCCCTTTAAACTTCATTACAACCTGGTGGGCATGTGCTACTGTCAACCCCCACTGTACAGATGAGGAAACCGAGGCGGGGAGGGTGGAAATGACTGCCCGTAGGTCATGTGGCTAGGCAGGATTCGTATCCAGAGGTGTCCGCCCGACTCCACAGTCTGTCCTTCAAACCTGCGTCGGGTCGGCTCCGCAGAGCCCCAGACTTTCTTCGCAGGGTGAGGAACCAGATGCTCTCGATCTTTGTTCCGGATTCGTGTGATGGGACCAGGGAGGCACTGATGTTTCTATAGGAACCCCCTCCTGAAATCCATTCACTTCCTTCCACTGACCCCGAGTCGCTGGTTGTGTGTGTGTGTGTGTGTGTGTGTGTGTGTGTGTGTGTGTGTTGTAATGGCCAAGACTTCGCCCATTTCTTGCGTTCACTTTTTTTAACGATTTCCCAGACGCAGCCGCCCGTGGGGAGCCTCTGGCGGGGCTCCCGTCTGGGGTAATAAGGGGTCGCTGGCTCCTGTTTGGTTCCAGACCTTCCACCGATCGTGACGCCACGTGGACTAATACACTCCTTAGGTGGCTGGAAGGTAGCAAGGGTGTTTTCTACGCCTCACGGAGATGGCCCTGGGGCCGGCCCACGCCTCGCTCTGTCCCCTGGCCCACCCCCATGCCACCGCCCCGGAGGGCTGCTGGGCGGACGGAACAAGGAGGCGCCTCCTTCTGCCGTACAGCGCAGCAGCAGCAGCAGCGCGGACCCAAAAGCAGAGGCCTGGCGTTTCAGTCCGAGCTCTGCCAACTTCCTGGGAGAGGGTGAGGCGTTCCCGGCTCTGGGCCTCGGTGTCGCCGCTGGGAAATCACAACGTGGTCTCGGTTGTTCACAAAGGTTTTTCCCGACTCCGAAGCTCTGGGTCGCAAGGACTCGAGGGGCGCGAAATCACTCCAAAGCCCCCCGGACAGAAGTGCGCGTACACCGCTGGTGTCTTAGTCACCTGTGGGCCCGGATCAAGGCGCATTCGGTCACATGTGGCTTTTACGTGTACGTGTAAGCACCGCAGCCCGGGTGCTGAGGCCGGCGAATTTAGATATGCCCGTAGGCTCCAGGGCGGCCTTCCTGTGACACGCCCACTGTCCCGAAGGGGCCACCCCTAAACGAGGGAAGTGACAGGGACAAAAAAGTCTTAGTACCGGAAAGGCCTTAAGGTGCTGGCACAAAACTAGCCATCTCTAAGTCCTGCAAGCGTTGGGCACCGAGCGCCTGGCACTTGGGATGGAGTTAGCCAAGGCCTGTGCGAGCCGCCTCCGAGGAGGGAAGTCAGTTGAACTCGCATCGTTCAGGGCCCTACACCTGTGACCCGGATGGCGCAGCTGGAGACACAGGGGCCATGACAGGTGGTGGGGACAGCTCCGCCAAGGCCCCAGGTTTGTTGGTGACTGTGGAGGGGAGGAGGTGTCTCCTGGAGGAGCTGAGGGGAGGGCTCTGGGGGCCTCTGCAGAGCTGCCTCTACCTCCCCACTTTGTGAGAAACCGGCTTCCCCTCTCCGAGAAACACACCGCATGCAGAAAGGAAGGCCCAGCAGCCTCGCTGGCGCACACCTCTCGAACAATGAGGAAATGGGATATTGTTGAAACGTGCGACTCGATTATGAAATAAATCGACCTTTTTGGGCGTCTCTCGATCCGTAGCTCACTTACTCTGAAATCTCCTGCAGACGCCATGGAGCCTGTCAGTCCATGTTAATAGGTCATCTCTATCCAGCTAGGGAAGGACTCTTTAGGCCTCCAGTTTGTTTCATGGCTGCCGGTCCAAGTTGCCTCCAGTAGGGAGTCTGTCAGTCCCCTCCATCAGCGAGACTGAACAGTGGTGAGCCGGGCGTTTGGCACGGGTGACAAATATGTGTGACATCAGCTGTGGAACCCACTGGTATAAAAGCAGTGCTCGGCCAGCAGTTCTCAGAATGGAACTCGGGACCGCCGTCCTTGGAATTGGCTCGTAGAATTTCCACAGGACAGCAGGCAAGAGCAGGTACCCAGGACAGCCATACCTTCTGAGTCAGAGTTTCCCAGGAATCCACACTTTGCCAAACACCCACCATGACCCTTCCATGTACTAAAGACTGAGAGCTGCCTTTGGAGAGTGACAGACTTGCTTTCCTGCCGGCCACAGTATTCTCATCTGTAATATTTAGCATGGGAAAGCAAATGACTGTTTCCCGAATGCCTACCGTGTGCGTGGTGCCATGCGGTGGGCTCTCACGGAATCCTTAGAACATCTCTGAGAGGCAGACATTATGGCCCCCATTTGACTGATGGGGAAACTTAGACCTTTTGGGGTCAAGTGATTTGGGCAAAATATGAGTAGCTGAACATTCTGGTGAGTTTAGGAAAAGCATCAGGAAGCAAACCAATGAAGCCAGTTGGTCCAGGGAGGGAGAGACCAGAAAGAGAAACTGAGGGGTCACAGCCCCCTGCCTCGGAAGATCACTGCCCTTTGGAGAGGCGCCGTCAGCCCCTTGGCCCGGGAGACAGTTGGAGCCATTGGAATCTGTGCAGTGGAAACTTCCTCCCTGCTCCCTCCTGCCAGCTGTGAGTCCCGAGGGC
This sequence comes from Paradoxurus hermaphroditus, assembly GCA_004024585.1. Taxonomy (NCBI): domain Eukaryota; kingdom Metazoa; phylum Chordata; class Mammalia; order Carnivora; family Viverridae; genus Paradoxurus; species Paradoxurus hermaphroditus. The sequence goes on from PITB01020324.1 coordinate 19,237, forward strand.
CGTCAGGCGTCCGTCGGCAGGTGCACGTCACACCTGGCCTCTGACTTCTGATTTCCCAGGAAATCCAGCCCCCCCCGAGCAGCGTGGGGGCCACGTCCCTTCACCATTGTCCCTCTTCCTGGCTCCCTTTCACGGGAAGCCGGTCCAGCTTGGCGCCAGCCCCATCCGTATTCCTGCGCCCCTCCCGCACCCTGCCCAGGCCTCCGGAAGCCCAAACAGCTGATCTGAAATGGAAATGCAGCCCCTCCAGCCGCACCTGGTCGGGCTGAAAGGGAGCGCTGGCAGCGCGCCCCCCACGCCAGGCCTTCCCGGGCCGCCCTTGGCTCCAGCACCCTCGCGCGTGATTCTCCTCCTCCTGTTTCCTGGCCTCACCAGATGGGTGGAAAGTGCCAGTCTCCCCCTCTCCCCATCGAAGGCTGTTGCAGCCACCCCGAGGCTGTTTCCACCCTGCGCTGCAGCTGCAGGGCGTGTGCCAGAAACCTCTGTGGGAGGACGGGGTGGTGCTTCAGGGTCAGGCACCAGGAAGCCCACGTGGCCGTGTCAGCTATTCTGTGGCCTTTAGCATCCCTGCCTTCCCCAAGTCATTCATTCATTCATTCATTCGACAAAGCTCTGCGGGTCTGCTAGGCGCCAGGTGCTTGGGGATACAGGACTAAGCAAAAGAGTGAAAGGTCCCTGCCCTCCCAAGAGCTTAGAGCCTGGGAGGGAGAGCCACACACAAGTTGTGACAAGAGCGTCAGAAGGAGGTGAGCACTAACCAGGATAGGGGGTGTGACAGCTGACGTTCCAGTGGTTTCTCTTCATAACTGCTGCTGATTGAGAACTTTCCTAACTGCTCTCTGGGACTCCTGCGGTCTGGCCAGTTCCACCTGGGGTCTCCCCCAACAACCAACCAACACAGTTGCTTCCGTGTTCCATTAACTGAGCAGGGGCCGCGGGGGCAGGGAGGTGCTGCTTAGCACAGCCTGCTGTCAGGAGGGCACCTCCTTACGAGCCTTGGTACCCTCGACCACCTGGGTGAGGGCACCAGCTGGTGGCCCTTAGGCAAACCCGGCCCAAACAAGTATGGTTTGGCCCACGTATTAAAAAGAATTTTTTTTAATTGTAGCTAACATTTAAGGATGCCAAGATTTCACATAAAATCTGGTTGTCTGGCTTCTCTTGAGAAATTGAAACATCTTGAAAGGCCAGGTTCCCAGTCCCTCTTGGCGACGTGAGCAGGATTCAAGCGGCATCTCTCACTGTCGGCAGCCCAGGGACTCCTGCCTGGCTCCGGAGGGCGTTTCGAATTTGCAACCCGAGTCCCAGGTCACAAATTTAAACCCCACACACGAAAGAAGTAATCTATCCGTTAGCCTGAAACCTCTGCTGGCTTCTTTCTCCCCGCAAAGCTCCCGAGGTTAAAATGCCCATAAGGGGCGCCTGGGTGGCTCAGTTGGTTAAGCGTCCGACTTCGGCTCAGGTCATGATCTGGCAGTCTGTGAGTTCGAGTCCCACATGGGCTCTGTGCTGACAGCTCAGAGCCTGGAGCCTGCTTCCGATTCTGTGTCTCCCTCTCTCTCTGCCCCTCCCCCACTCATGCTCTGTCGCTGTCTCAAAAATAAACAAACATTTAAAAAAAAATCTGTTGGGGCGCTCGGGTCGCTCAGTTGGTTAAGCGGCCGACTTCGGCTCAGGTCGTGATCTTGCAGTCTGTGAGTTCGAGCCCCGCGTAGGGCTCTGTGCTGATGGCTCAGAGCCTGGAGCCTGCTTCCGAGTCTGTCTCCCTCTCTCTCTGCCCTTCCCTTGCTCACGCTCTGTCTCTATGTCTCTCAAAAATAAAAAAATCTGTTAAAAAAAAAAAATGCCCTCAGAACCCATAGCCCCCGTGGCCGCTCCTGGCCAGCGTTCTGCATCCGGAGCCCAGCGCCCGGCCCTCAGGCCCCCAGCATCTCCTGCGCCCCTGCCTCATTTGCCGGAGCCCAAAATGCTTCCCATCTGTGCACCTTCCTCCTTTCGCTTTGGAAAGGTAGGGAAAGCTCCTGCAGAAGTTCAGTCCTTTTCATCAGTCCTTGCTTCCTTAGCGACAGGTTCAACTCCTAAGCAGCCCACTTCCTGGCAATGTCGAACGCTTGAAGTTTTGCAACAGAGCCAGACCAGATTGTTCCTTCCGAGGTTCACTGTTTTTTCTTTCTTTTCTAAACATAAAAGCGTTTAAGCATTAAATAATTCCTGGTAGTTCCCTAAGGATGCAGGCAAACGTATCGGAGAACCGTGGCCTTCTGGACCTTTGAGCTCTGGCCCTGCCGAATGATTGGAAAGCCCCTTCGTCTTACATCTGAGGACCAGGAAAGTGACCTTTGCCCAGGATCAAACTCAGGCTTCGCTTGGGCTCTGTGTGTGCTTTAATTCATCGCTGCTGGCAGTGGAGCCTCCAAGGCAAGGATTCCCCCACCTGTGGGGAGCGGGGCCACACCCAGAGCAATCACAGCAGATCTGTGGGGTGGGCCCCAGGGCCCAGAGGTGTTTAGAGCCCCCCTGTGATCCCAGCGGCCTGCCAGGGTTGAGAGACGGCTCCAGCGGCGGCCCTGGCTGGAGATGGTAACTCCCCCGCGGGTGTGCGGACTCTGGGAGGCCACTCGGTACACGTCTCAGAGCACGGGCTGTTGCATTTGAACCCCAGCCCCAGTTCCTTAGCTCCCTGCTCACGAGCAAGCTACTTCTTCTCCCTGTGCCTCAGTTTCCTCCTCCGTAAGCTGGGAATATGAGCATACCTGTCTCCTAGAGTGTGAGGACTAACAGTGGCTGGTGCTAGTTAGTGCCCAGCAGTCGGTGGCGAGCATAGTAAATGCATGCCTCTTGTCCGCTGCGGATGTGGTTCCTTCAGCGATGCCCTGAGACTAGCCCTTTTCATGAGCATTTGGGAATTTCTGTGCCAGAACGAAATGTGATAGAATCACAGGGAATCAGCCGTCGGGTCTCTCTCTCTCCTCCCCAGTTCTCAGGTCAGCGGGATGATGGCAGGAGCAGCCGAGGTGCTGGAAGGGGTGTCGTATTAGAATTTTCAAGCGGAGAAACCGGGCTCAGCCTACAGTTGTTAACGGCAGATTGCGCCAAGCCTCACTCACCTGATGCCTCCAAATTTACCTTTCTCTCTGGGTTTCCGTTTCTCTGCATCTTCCCCGCTGGACGGCTGCTCCTTCCGGTTGGGCTCTTATGTCTGAGAGAAATCGTAAACACCACGGAAGATGTTTTAACTTACAGGAAACCAGCTTTTCTTCAAGATGAAACCTAGTGAAGTTTTAAAGACTTTTTCAAACAGTCCCTAACTTCGGTACTTAAACTAATTATAGATGCCTGTTTTAAACGTCCGAATTAAAAATAGACGTCTAAATGAGGACGCAGGACACAGCCCAGAGCCTGTAGCCATGTTCACGGTTTCCTAGAATCAGCCCTCCTCTGACCTAATTTATACTTTTGCGAGATCAAAGGGAGATGAGGGGAGCCCAGGCCGAGAGCGGAGGTGGGTTTAGGAGCCTCCTGGCAGCAGACGATGGACCCGGGGTGTGTGTTCTGTGATTGAGAATAACTGCGAATCCGTGATTTGCTCGCCACACAACCCCGCGGTCCTCAGAGTACGGTCCCTGGACCGGCAGCGTCAGCATCACCAGCGTCATGGGCTGAATTGTGCCCCCACCCCCACCTCAAATCCATACATTGAAGCCCTAATCCTCAATAATCCGTAATGTAGCTGTGTTTGGAGCCAGGGCCTTTAGAGAGGTGATGAAATTAAAACGAGGCCCTTCGCGTGGGTCCTAACTCAATAGAACTGGCGTCCTTACAAGAAAAGGAGGCGGCCAGCGCGCACAGGGCACCCAGGTGAAGAGGGGACAAGCAGCAGGAAGGCCGACATCTGCAAGCCAAGGAGAGAAGCCTCGGAGGAAACTAGCCCCGTTCGCGCGTCCAGAACCGTGCGAACACCAATTTCTGCTGCGTCAGCCACCCAGTCTCGGGTATCTTGTTACGGCAGCCCCTAACGAACTAACACGCCTGGGATCTTGCTAGAAATGCAGACTCTCAGGCCCTATCCCCGACCTACTGAGTCAGTAACTTGGGGTGCAATCCAGCAAACGGTGTTTTAACAAGCCCCCCGAGTGATTGCCACGCATGCGAAAGGTTGAGAACCACTACTGGGAAGTATTCCTAATGGCCGGTGGTAGCCAGCCCGGAGAAGGAGGACATGTGGTTGGAAGGATAGCTGGGCTGCTAAAATAGAAACCTGTTTTACTGGGTTCTAGAGAAGTCCTCGTGTGTCCTTTAAATGGGACGGGGTGTGTGTGTGAGCAAGCCCTGTAAGTTCCGAAGCACCGTGAGGCGGAAGCAAGTATTTGGTCAAGGAAAGAAGGCAGCCATCTGAATACGCCAGCAGGAGCCCGCTGAACCCAAGACTCTCCCTCCTCGACCTGAATTTGAGTCCTTTAAAATCTTGTACATGCTCCACCCCACCCAACTGGAAGGCCTCCGAGAACAAAGGCAAGGAGATTTCAGTCCATCTCCCTTTTTGTCCCTGCTACTAGGAAACCCACCACTAAGTGAGATTCTTAATCACAGCTTTCATGGTGAGCGTATTTGTTTTTTCCTATTTCAGTGTTGTCCTTTGTTCTGTTCTCTTCATACACCTTTGAGAAAGAAAAAAGAAGGAGGGAGAGAAAGAGTGTGGGAGAGGAAAGAGACTGGTCTCACGGTTTCCAGATCAACGGAGAAATATAGTTGGAAAAGACGGATGGCCTCTTACAGTGACAGAGGGCCGAACCGTTCTTCATCAGCGAGTCCTCTTCAGTCTCTTGTCTTCCTGATGTCCCATAGCTGTAGGCCCCTTGGAGAGTTCCCTGATACTCAGGGAACCCGTGAGTTGCCGAAGAGTTATGACCATTCCAACGGCTCCTGTGAACCCTGCTTGGGCACAGGTGGGGAAGACACATGGCCGGGTTTGCATTGTTTGAGGTTAGGAGCCACCACGTAGCTGCCTGCAGCCTCTGCGTACCGTTGGTCCTGATAACAAACACGGAGCTCTCTGGAGCTGGCCAGGCTGCCACCGGAAACCTCTCCTGCCTCATCTCAGCCGTGACCGGGGAAGAATTCCTCTCTTCCCTGTGGCCTGTCCGGGGGCTCCCCTCCTTAATCCAGGCTTCTTAAACCGAGGGATCCACAATACAACCCACAGGGATCTGGAGCTCTGCCTGGGATTGCATGAGTTGTGTGTTATTTTGGTGATCATCTTTTGAAAAAGCTAAAGCATTTCTGGATTATTAGGGCCACCCCTGATGACCTCGGCCTGCCCTGTGGACTCAGGCGCCTGGGTTCATTGATGGCATCATGTAGCTCTGTTTTTGTCGTCTTGGGCTGATTAGAAATGAGCGAAGACAGACAACTTCAACCTCCTGCAGGACGCAGAGGAGGAATGTCACATTGCAAAGAACCCGCCTGGGAGCGGCGAGCGAGCCCAGTCTCCAGGTCCGAGGGCTTCAGTTCCAGCAAAACAACATCGTCTGTCACATTAAGGTTCATTTGAAGGCTCACATGTGTTTTGGTCTCCGTCGTATACCTAGCTTTATACTTGTGCACATTTTAGTAACATTGCATTTTTAATAAGTTAAATCAACACTAGTCTAAAACTATTTTAAAATTTAAAAACCAATGAAAATATTTTGTAAAAAAAAAAAAAATGGAACAGCAGAGGCCCAGTCGAAGTTCTTCCTCTGTGACAAGGACGAGACGTGTCCCACATATGGGTATATGCCTCTTCTCTTGACCTTCGCCCTCCCGAGGGGACCTGGGCACACCTCATTCCAGCAGGTGCACCGTTTGCCGCCTAAACTGCCATGGAGCAGAAGGAAATGGACAGAGAAGGAAACCTCGAAGACCACATTTCAATGCCCCGTTGAGTAAATTTTGTCTCTGCAACCGGACATAAAAGGAAACCGTGTATCGTTTCCATTTCGCGGCTTTGTGGTCCTGAATGCAATACTAGCCGATGTGTTGCTTCCTCGGAGATTCAGACGGCCAGAAAATTGTCTCCGACTGGAAAGAGCTAGAAAACAAAATTGGGGGAGATCCGCTTGTTTGTTTCTCTGCTCATTTTAGTAACGTTTCGCCTTCAAACCGGTCTCTAGTGATTTGAATGGGCCAGATTGTTGGGTCTTTTCTCCTTCCCAATCCTTGTGTTTCCTTTGGGACAGTTTGTTGTTGCTGTCGATGCGTGAATGGCGTAGATGCTCCTCTTAAGGGGTTGGCTACCTCTGCTCAGAAGTCAGGAATGCAAGTCAGAACCTTTCATATTAATAAAATGCTAATTGACCTCCACCACTTAGCGCTGCCTGCAACGGAAGTACAGAGCTGGCGAAACTGGTCTTCGGGATGCCTGGCTCTCTCTTTTGGATTTTTCTTCTTTTATGAAAGAAGGCCTGCATGTGAACGGGGCATGCCTTGTCCAAATTCTGTACTAGACTTGATCTTGAACCCCCGCCTGATTTGATTTAATGCGGAGGAGGTGGTGCTATCCCCATTTTGCAGCCAGGAGAACTGAGGCGCAGAAGGTTCATGGTGTCTCCCGACCAAGATCGAGCCCAGATATTCTGATTTCAGATCTCCTCTCTCTACTTACTGCTGTCCTCATACCCTTGTCTTACTTTTCTGTGTAAAAACCATTCCCTTATATAATGCTACCTTCTCTTATACATTTATGCTTTATATCCGTTTGCCCAAGGTTATCGACTGAAGGCTCGGCTTTTGTATTTGTTTCCAAGGGCTCCCGAGTAGACCCTTCCTTACATTTTGCCAGCTTCTGGATGTGGCTGGCAAACTCTGGGATCTCTTAAGCTTGTAGATGCATCGCTCCAGCCTCTGCTTCTGTTATCAGGTGGCCTTTTCTCTGTGTGTCTCTGAGTCTCTGTTTTTCTCTCCTAATTAAGACACCAATCATTGGACTAGAGCCCACACTAATTCATTATGACCTCAACTAACTGCATCTGCAAAAAACCTATTTCCAGATAAGATCACATTCTGAGGTTCCAGGTGGACGTGAATTTTGGGGAGACACTATTCATCCGAGTACAGCCTTTAAGAAAGAATATTCCGGCATCTATGAACACTTGGGTAGTTTCGTTTACTACAGAGGGGCCTTCTTGCTTTCATAGCAAGTTTCCCTAAAGAGATACTAACTGCTTCATTCACTCACAATAAATATTTATTGAACATCTTCTATGTGACCGGCAGGGGTTTTTTTTAGTTTTTTTGAGAGAAAGAGTGCACACGAGTGGAGGAGGGGGGGAGAGAATCCCAAGCAGGTTCTGTGCTGTCAGCACAGAGCCCAGTGCGGGGCTCGATCTCACGAGCTGTGAGATCATGACCTGGGCCCAAATCGAGTCAGACGCTTAATCGACTGAGCCACCCAGACATCCCAATTTGTGAGTTTTTAAAAAGAAAATCTTATATTTTCCTTCTAAGTTTTAGTTCACAAATTCCTATTGACCAGATTAACACTAACAACACAGGGACCAAACTCTGACCACAACAGACAAAGAGAGCTCTCGCAGATGAACGGACTGGAGGCAAAGGCGGCTCCGCCACAATGGTGAGGCACATGCGACTCACGCAGGAGTCACCCCCGAAGTGCCAGCTTCTGTCAGCAGGAGGCATTGCACCGCAGGGCATTATGGGACCTCTTCTTCATGAGGCCACTACTTTCAAGAGCAGGAGACATAGCTGACTCTCCTAACACATAGAAACAGTCACAGAGAGACAAAATGAGGAGACAGAGGAATATGTTCCAAATGAAGGAATAGGACAAAAATCACAGCGAAAGAGCTAAACAAAATGGAGATCAGCCAAATGGCTGATAGAGCATTTAAAGTAATGGTCATAAAGAAACTCACTGGGCTTTAGAAAAGAGTGGAGAAACTCAGTAAGACCCTCAACGAAGAGAAAACATAGAAAAGAACCAGAGATGAAGAACGCAATAACTGAAATTAAAAATGCACAAGAGGGAATAAATAGACTAGAGGAAGCAGGAGAACGAATCAGCAAGCTGGAGGTCAGAGTTATGGAAAGCAGAACAGGAGAAAGAAAAAAGAATAATAAAAAATGAGAATAGGCTAAGGGAACTTAGCAACATGATCCAGCATAATAACATTCGCATTATAGAGATCCTAGAAAGAGAACAGAGAGAAGGGGGTCAGAAAATTTATCTGAAGAAATAATAGCTGAGAAGTTCCCTAATCTGGCGAAAGAAACAAACATCCGGATCCAAGAAAATCGACCCAACAGAATTAACCCAAGGAGGTCCATTACATAGTAAATAAAATAGCAAAAAGTAGTGTTACAGAGAGAATGTTTAAAGCTGCAAGAGAAAAGAAAACAGGTCCATAGAAGAAAAACCCCATAAGGTGGATTTTCTTCAGCAGAAATTTACAGGCCAGAAATGAGTGGTATGATATATTCAACATGCTAGAAGAAAAAAACTACAGCCAAGAATACTCTATCCTGCAAGGCTATCATTCAGAATAGAGGGAGAGATAAAGAGTTTCCCAAAAGTTAAAGGAATTCATCACCACTAAACAAGCCTTACAAGAAGTGTTAAAGGGGATTCTTTGAACCAAAGCCAGATAAAGACGCCACAAAAAAGGAGAACTACAGGCCAATATCTCTGATGAACATGCAAAAATCCTTGACAAAATACTAGCAAAACAAATCCAACAACACATTTTTAAAAATCATTCAACACAATCAAGTGTGATTTATTCCCGGGATGGTATCATGGTTCAATATTCAGAAATCAATCAACATGATACACCACATCAATAAGAGAAAGGATAAGAACCATATGATCATTTAGATAGATACAGAAAAAGCATTTGAGAAAGTTCTGCAACATCCATTCATGATAAAAACCCTCAACAAAGTAGGCTTTGTTGTAGGGTAGGCTATTATGTTGAGCACAGCTAACATCATAATCAATGGTGAAAAACTAAGAGATTTCCCCTAAGAGCAGGAATAAGACAGGATGTACACTCTTACCATTTTTATTCAACATAGTACTAGAAGTACTAGCCACAGCAATCAGACAAGAGAAAGAAATAAAAGGCATCCGCACTGGTAAGGAAGAATTAAACATTTCACTATTTGCAGATGACATGACACTATATATAGAAAACCCTTAAGACTCCATCAAAAAGCTACTAGAACTGATAAATTCAGTAAAATGTTAGGATACAAAATCAACATATACAGAAATCTGTTGCATTTCTATGCACTAATAATGAAGGGGAAGAAAGAGAAATTGAAGAAAGTAATCCCACTTACAACTGCACCAAAAAGAGTAAAATATCTAGGAATAAACCTAACCCAAAAAGCAAAAGACCTGTACTCTGAAAACTATAAAACACCGATGAAAGAAATTGAAGATGACGCAAACAATTGGAAAGATTCTATCCTCATGAATTAGGAGAACAAATATTGTTAAAATGTCCATACTACCCAAAGCAATCTACAGATTCGATACAATCCCTATCAAAATACCAACAGCATTCTGCGCAGAACTAGAACAAATAATCCTCAAGTTTGTATGGAACCACAAAAGACCCTGAGTAGCCAAAAGCCATCTTGAACAAGAACAAAACTGGAGGTATCAGAATCCCAGACTTCAAGATATACCACAAAACTATAGTAGTCAAAGCTGGCACAAAAATAGACCGGTGGAAGAGCCCAGAAATAAACCCATGATTATATGCTCGATTAATCTATGACAAAGGAGGCAAAAATATGCAATGGGAAAAAGACTCTTCACAAATGGTGGGAAAATTGGACCTACATGCAAAAGAATGAAACTGGACCACTTTCTGACACGTACGCAAACATAAACTCAAAAGGGATAAAAGACCTAAATGTGAGACCTGAAACCATAAAAAACCCTAGAAGAGAGCACAGGCAGTAATTTCTCTGACATCAGCCAGAGCGACTTTTTTCTAGATGTCTCCTGAGGCAAGAGAAACAAAAGCAAAAATAAACTTTGGGACTGTAGCAAACTAAAAAGGTTTTCCACAGCAAAAGAAACAACCAACAAAACTAAAAGACAGCCTATGAAATGGGAAAGGATAATTGCAAATGACTTATTCAAGAACGGGTTAATATCCAAAACATCTGAAGAATTTCAGGGCACCTGGGTGACTCAGTAGGTTGAGCATCGGATTCTTGATCTCGTGAGTTCAAGCCCAACATTGGGATTCATGCTGGGCCTGAAGCCTACTTTAAATGTACTAATTTAAATATACTTTACATATATAAAGAGTTTCTACAATGTGACAACAAAATAATAATCCATTTAAAAATGGACAAGAGACACAACACATCTCCAGAGGCAAGAGAAACAAAAGCAAAAATGAACTATTGCGATCTCATCAAAATAAAAACCTTCTGCACAGCGAAGGAAACAATCAGCAAAACTAAAAGGCAACAGACAGAATGGGAGAAGATATTTGCCAACGACATATCAGATAAAGGGTTAGTATCCCAAATCTATAGAGAACTTATCAAATTCAACACCCAAAAATCAAATAATCCAGTGAAGAAATGGGCAAAAGACATGAATAGACACTTCTTCTCCAAAGAAGACATCCAGATGGCCAACCAACACATGCAAAGATGCTCAGCATCACTCATCATCAGGGAAATACAAATCAAAACCACAATGAGATACCACCTCACCCCTGTCAGACTGGCTCACATTAAAAACTCAGGCAACAACAGTTGCTGGTGAGGATGCAGAGAAAGAGGATCTCTTGCTGGTGGGAATGCAAACTGGTGCAGCCACTCTGGAAACCAGTGTGGAGATTCCTCAAAAAATTAAAAATAGAACTACCCTACAACCCAGCAATTGCACTGCTAGGTATTTATCCAAGGGATACAAGTATGCTGTTTCGAAGGGGCACATGCACCCCTGATGTTTACAGCAGCGCTATCGACAATAGCCAAAGTATGGAAAGAGCCCAAATGTCCATCGATGAATGGATAAAGAAGATGTGGTGTATATGTGTACACACACACACACACACACACACACACACACACACACACAATGGAGTATTACTCGGCAAGCAAAAAGAAAGAAATCTTGCCATTTGCAACTATGTGGATGGAACTAGAGGGTATTATGCTAAGTGAAATTAGAGAAACACAAATATCATGTGACTTCACTCTTATGAGGACTTTAAGACACAGAACAGATGAACATAAGGGAAGCAAAAAGAATATAAAAACAGGGAGGGAGACAAAACAGAAGAGACTCTTAAATATGGAGAAAAACAGAGGGTTACTGGAGGGGTGGTGGGAAGGGGGATGGGCTAAATGGGTAAGGGGCATTAAGGAACCTATCCCGAAATCACTGTTGCACCATATGCTAACCAACTTGTATGTAATTAAATATAAATGAAAAAAAAATAGGAGACATGAACAGACATTTCTCCAAAGAAGACAAACAGATGGCCAACAGACACTTGAAAAGATGCTCAACATCACGCATCATCAAGAAAATGCAAATCAAAACCACAGTGAGATACCACCTCACCCCTGTCAACGGCTAAAATCACAAGAAGCAACAAGTGTTGACAGGGATGTGGAGTGAGGGGCGCTCGGGCGCTGTGGGTGGGGACAGCCCGGTGCAGCCGCTGCGGAAGACAGTGTGGAAGTTACTCAAAGAGTTAGAACAGAATTACCATGTGACCCAGTAATTGTGCTCCTGGGGATTTATCCAAAGAACGTGAAAACACTAATTCAAAAAGATACATGCACGGCCAAGA
>PITB01020325.1:0-31026 GCA_004024585.1 Paradoxurus hermaphroditus
TTTTCAAGGGCTGGTCACACACAAACCTTAAACGCCGACAGAAGTACAACTTCGCACCATTAAAACAACATACCTCTTCCCTAAACTGGCTGTTTAACCATATGCACTTAAAACTCCGTCTGTTTTCGAAGTCTGTGATCTTCATCTTCAGCTGGTAAAAAAGAGACAGACCCCATCAGGTGAGCTTCCGCGACACCCAAGCCTTCCCTTCACGCCCCACGGTCACGTGAATTCAGACTTGTACCTGCTGATAGTAAAGCTTCTTAGGTTGTCTGGGCTTGAAGAACTGTAGGAGGTCTCGTAAAGTCCCTTCATAATTATGTCTAAGAGGGTTGCCTGGGCCGTCCCTGTAACTGCACAAGAACAAAGGTCCTGTGGATCGCCTGCAGCGAACCCCCGCCTGCCGCCGACGCCTGGAACCCGGGGCTGCCCTGGGGCTTCCCTTCCTGGTCCGGTTTCCCACGCCCGGCGTCCCTCAGGCTGTCCCGCTGGCACGCTCTGGGCTGTGGTGACGCGGCGGACACAGGCCTGGCTTCAGACGAGGCCGCCAGTGACTCGGGCGTCCGGGGGGGTGGGGGTGGGGTGGCGGCGGCGGGTCAGGTGCCGTGGCCGGCCACGTGTCCAGAGCTCCGCGATGTCTGCCCGGACTGGGGAGGGCGAACGGCGAGGGCGCGCGGGCGCGGCTTACCCTTGAGACTTGAAGAACTGGAGCAGCATGGGGTCGGTGTTGAGCCTCTGGGCCACCGTCTTTGCGACCTGGGGGGAGGGGAGGGGCCGGGAGACAGAAGGCAGTCTCGTTTTGGGGCATGAGCCGAGAACTGCTTACACACCTTACCCCTGGAACCATCCACCTGAGGCTGCTCCTGAATAATCACCGCAGCCCGCACGTCCCCGGCCCGAGACTCCGCGCGAGCCCGCGCCCGCGCACCCCCATGCGGGCAGCACGCTGGAGAGGTCAGCAGGTTCACCTTTTTCATTTGTAAGTTTATCTGAGGGAACCCTATACCCAACATGGGGCTCGAAGTCCTGACCCCGAGACCAAGAACCACTTTTTCTTCCAACTGAACCAGCCAGGCACCTCAAGGGGTTTTACTTTTAATGGTGAGGTCTAGGGGTTTGCTCTTCCGACGGCACGTTGTAACTGCAGCGACCTTGCTGTTACAACCATCATCTTTGAAACCGAATTATGCTGTAGCGGGTGCAGGGTGGGGCGGAGTGAGTGCGGGGTAGTGGGTGTGAGGGAGCAGGGAGGGGTGGGTGTGGGGGAGCGCGGAAGGGTGGAGTGGGGGGAGCGGGGCAGGGTGGGCAGCAAGTTCAGAACAGCCACCGGCCCCAGGGCCGATCCCCTCAATCGGGAACGTTGTCAGACAATGGGGCTGGCGCCCTCCCTCCAGAACCAAGTCCGTCAGCCACAGGACGGGGAAAAAGGGCATTTATCACATACCTGAAAATAATTCATTCGGTTTGATAACGTAACCACGAATCCGGGATCGTTGGGGATTGTTTTATCACAGAAAATGACGTCGACGCGGTGGTAGAGGTCTCTGAAATATTCTTTCGCGGTGGGCAATTCACTGTTATCGTTCTCAGGGTCATCCCTAGCAGAAGGGCAAAAGCGGTTTGCGGACTGAATCCCAGTCCCGGTCAGGGGTCCGGGTTTAAAAAAAAAAAAAAAGGCACCATCTCTCAAACCACAGTGACCCCAACAGGCGTGGACAGAAATTCCTACTTGCACCTCAGGATGCCGCGGACTGTCCCGGCCCCTTGGTCAGCGGCCTCTGGTTTCCTACTCGGGGGGAAGGGGCCGCAGGGCGGAGCCTGCTCCCTAACTAGAGCGGACAGGCGCCTGGCCCTCTGAACACAAGTGTTCGAGACAGGGAAAGGGCTGCTTCCAGGGCAGGCAGCCGAGACAGCAGCCCCGAGGGTTTGAATGCACCCCGAATTAAACAGATTACGTCGGCAGGTGCGCGCTGGGGAACCTCACACTGTAAGGGAAGGAGAAACCATCAGGCTCTTCCGGAAAGAGGCCCGCCACCCCGCTGAGGTACCCTGCTCGACGCGGTTTCTTCGGAAGTGAGAGTGTCCACTAAGTAAGGAGGAGGTTCGTTGCCCATCGCCCCCAACCTCAGAGAAGGTGACTTCTAGCAACGACCTCAGATCCCGCCAACAAAACGAGACTCGGGGTCTAGACACGATTTTGTTTCCGGGGTCTAGGGCTTACGGAAAACACTCGGCACTCATACAGCGTGATAAAGTCCTTCAAACGGTACGTACTTCTGGAACACTATAATGTCACCGTCCATTAGTTCGTCGAGGGCTTTATCAAGAGACACATCGTAGTCCTGAATTCTCTCCGTTAAATTCGGCTTAACTTCCTACAGGAAAAGAGATGGATGGTCACAATTCAACGTCTGCCTAACGTTCGACGCGGCTGGACACCGAGCAGGCCCTCCGCGCTCCGTTCTCTCAGCCGCCACTGTCCACAGGCGAGACGGCTAAGGAAGTATTAACACCCATAAGGACGTGATGACCGCTGACGCTAAATGTGGAAACGTCGGAAGTCTACGAATGTGCCCGTCACCCCCACGCCACCCGAGGCCCCCACTGAGCTACACCCTTGAGACGACAGTAAACTCGGGGCCGGCAAAACCGACAGAGACACCCCCGCCCGCCCCAGCCACCCACCCTACACCAATTACGGAAACACGAGCCGTCCACACCTCATAGAGGATAAGGCTAGTATCTTGGATAAATCCTGCTCTGTCACACATAACCGGGAGCAAGTCACCTGGGGTGGAGACAAACGAAGAATCCGAAGCTGTAACGTAAGCCCTCGCTCACGCCACCAGCCCCAAGGCTCGGCACCGCAGGCACTCACGTATTTTACAGGATATCGGCGTGTAGATGTGCCCGCAGTAATTCAGGCTCCGTGTTTTGGGGTCGTACATCTTCAAAAACAGCATGACATCATCTGTGAGGTTAACAAGCAGGCTCTGTTAGGATTTTCACACCCAGGACGATGTTTTAAGACATTACCGGTAAGCCTCGTGGCGACGGAAGGACAGTTTAGGGCGCCCGCGAGCCACGATGTCAGATGAGGCTCATCAGAGGCTGACCCTTCCCGCTGCGAGCGCCGAGCCCCCGGGAGACACTGCTCTGAGGCAGCGAGGCAGGACACTTGCACTTCCAGAACAGGTACAACTAGCTGGCTGAGCGCTGTTGCCACGGAAATATGCTAACACAGGGTCCCTGCCGGGGAAGGGAAGCAGCATTAAGCGCCCTACAGGGAGGGCCAGGGAACCCTGCCCCGCCCCGCCTGCTGGGGAAACATCTCCTCACTCTCTTCAGGGCGGCTCAGGCCACAAGGCCACGAAGCCTGCGCTGTTCAGGATCGGCCCTGGGCGGGACGAGTCTACGAGGTCCCGGTCCCGTCACAGCCGACAGGTGTGCAGCCGACCACGGGGCCGGGACAAAGGCCAAACACGAGGACACAACGTGGCCGTTGCCTTCTCGCCACCAGAGGCCGGTCGGGCCCGCCCGGCTTCGCCGAGAGGCCCGAGCACGGGAGGGGGCCGAGGACCGCCTGGGGAACCGGGCTGCTTCGCAAGGAAGGAACGGCAGACCCGGGGGTCTAGACGGCGTCCGTGGAGCCGGCCCTGCGCTCCGAGGGCACTTACGATCTTTGTCGAACTTGGGGAGCGTGGCTCCGCTGGCGGCCAGCTCGGGGTCGACGGTTTCCAGGAATATCGTCCAGGGGTTCTCGTTGTCGCTGAGCTCGATCATCTAGTTCCCACACAGGCGCTGGCCTGAGACTGCGGCCGGCGGCGCCCTCCTCCCGCGCCCTCCTCCCCGCGCCCCCACCGAGACGCCGCTTACCGTTTTGTTGCCGTCTGCCTCGTTATCTAACATGGCCGGCCGCTTGGTGCCGTTGCTCCTGGCCTGCATGGGCCATAACCGGATCTGGTCCTGTGGAAACCCCTAGGGGACAAGGCGGAAACTAGGTTGATTACAACAAGATCATCTCCTGTCGGGATTCCATCCGGGGGCACCGGGGCGGCTCACTCGGGGCACGATCTCACCGTTTGGGAGTCAGAGCCCTGTGCCGGGTTCTGGGAGGACGGTGCGGAGCCTGCTTGGGATCCCCCTCCACCTCTTTCTCACCCCCCCACCCTCGGCCCCTCCCCCGTTCGTGCTCACCACTCTCTCTCTCAAATAAAAACTTAAAAAAAAGAATCCCACACACATACACACACGTGAGGATTCTAGGCTTAGTTACAGCCCTCCCTGCTGACGCGGGCGAGACTCGCCCTCCAGGGCGCCTGCCGATCCAGGACTCGGGGGCCCGGGCCGGCCCGACCGCGGGCAGCGGACGAGCGAGGCGGGAGAGCGCGGGAGGCCGGAAGGGCCGGCCGCTCACCATGGTCTGGGAGAGGCTCTGCACGAAGTCCGCAAGCGACGAGCTCTTCAGCACTTTGAACACCGTGTACTTCACCTTCTCCTCGTCGTACATGTCGTTCCCCTGGTGGCCACAGAATTGGTCCTCTGCGACTATCTGCAGACGCACAAGAAAGCACACGACAGAGTGTCCACGCCGCACAAACCAGCTCGAACAGAAACACGCTACAAGCAGCTCGTCTTCGGCTCCGACGAACCTCCTTCGGGAGACCCGAGGAGCAAAGGATCAGAATGACGACGGGCGAAGCCGGGTGCTGATTCAGAACGGACGCTTCCGTTCCCACGGCCGCTGCCCACTCACGCGAGCACCACCGGGAAACCCACCGTGTGGTGGTCGTTGCTGGGATCGCAACCGAACCGCCCACCGCCACCCCCCGAAATTCGCCTCTCCATCCGGCCCTCCTCTCCATCCCTGTCGCTGGTCACGCTTCTCCGTGGCCTGGATGCCCACCTCCCACCGGGAGCTGGCCTGCCTGGGGCCTTCCCCTCTGACCCCTCTGTGCTTCTCAGCCACCCCGACCCAGTGTCGGGGGGCCTGAGCGCCGCTGACATCGGCCCTCGGCCTGAGCTGGCACGCACACCCCGCACGGTCAGGGAACCGGAGCAGCGAAGCGGGCCCGGGGTGTATGTGGGCGTGGGGGGGGCGGGGCTGACCTGCACTTGCATGTAGAGGTGGGCCTCCTGCCGCTCCTTCCGCTTCTGAGCCTCGATCCTCTTCTCCTCTTGGAGGCGTTCCACCAGCTGCTGCGGGATATCGTGGTCGGTGACCGCTTGTAAAACCTCGCCTGCACGACAAACGTCCTTTGCTTACCTCCGTGTGGGGTCTACGTCCCCCTCCGGGTCGCTGTGAACAGGGCAGATCCGAGTCCAGCAAAATCACGTGGCACCGTGAGTCCGCATCGAAACCTACGGGCCCCGTCCGGCGTGCTAGGGGGCGCGCGCGCAGGACGGGCGGGGCAGCTCGGGGTACGCCGCCGCGCTCCCTGCGGTGAGGGCCGGCTACTCACTCAGCTTGGACTCCCTGATGTAGACCAGCATGTAGGCGTTGGTGCAGTGGCGCACCGACAGGTCGTCGTCGTGGCCGCCGTAGTTGTGCTCGATGGCCTCCTCCTTCGTGCACCTGGACACCACGTCGTCGTCGAACTTGCACCACTGGCAACGAGACGGGCAGAGAGGCGCTCTGAGCGGCACGCCACGTGAGCGGCGGCGCTGTCCCCCCACAAGTGCGGTGGGCCTCGAGGGCCTGGGTCAGGCGCTGCCTCGGGCCACCCCGGCCGTCCCCGACCCCGACTGTGAACTTGTCGCTTGGCGATCCCGTCATATACTCCAACGATTCCATGTGAAATCCCGCTCAATCTTCCGACGGCACAACCCCCTACGATCTGAGAAAATCATACGAAGCACCCCTGACTCCGCAGGTGAGATGGAATTTTACGGGGTGCCTGCGAAATCAAATGCGACGTTCGACCTATCGCACGACACGTTGTCACAGCAAGTGAGGGCCTGGCTCCAACGACGGTCGGCAGAGCCGTACCTAGCACTTCTCGTCCGACCTCTTGACTGGGGACCCAGGCCTTTTCAATGGCACTACGTCTTGGGGGAAAGGTTTTATTGTGATCTGGTGCTGTCTGCCCCCCACCCTTATCTCCTCAGCAGGAGCAAGGCGGGCTCGACCTCCGCTCCGCGGTGGCCCCACGGTCCTGGACGCGGGCCCGAGGAGACCCTCGTCCCCAGGGAAGCCTTGGCGATGGGACCGAGCGTCGCGCAGCGCGGACAAGCAGGCACGAGAATGGCATGCGATCCACCCAGCCTCCCCTGCCCGGGCCGGGAGCACTGCTCAGGTGGAGAGCAAGGGCCTCCGGCAGATACGAAATGACAAAGGTCCCACGCTCGACACTGCCGAAGAGAGGCACTCGGGAAGTGCAGTCACTGCGCAGGGGCAGACGGACGAATCAGAGCCCGGGGCGGAGCCCCGCACCAGCCAGGCCTTCGGAGGGGCCTTCGGGGGAGCCGGGTGCAGGGGGAGTGCCCTACAGGCCACGACACCCGTCCCCGCCCCTGCCCAGCACTCACTTTGCCGTCCCCCTTGGGGTTCAGATAAACCACGTAATGTCCGCCGTGATTATCCCCACTGTGAACCAGGACTGCGTGAAGAATGTAATTCGCAGGGTCCTTAGGATCTGTTTTTTGCAAAAATTCGTCGAGTGGCAACTGTTCTGGGAATTCAAACCTATTAAGAAAACATGTGTAAAGAAAATCAGATTTCACGGACACGTAAAAGACTTCATCCGGAGGCTTTGCTGCCAGACGCTCGAAGCGCCCGGCTCCTCGCCCTCGGGAAAGGCAAGGATCGGCCGGACGCGGGAGGCCCCGGGAGCTGCTTCCGGGGCAGCGCCTACAGGTTTGGACAGCAGCAGTTCTTTGTAGGTCAGTACGAAACCCGCAGCTAGGGCGAAGGAAGACGCCTGCAGTGCCCGGGGTGCCCAGCAGGGGTCTCAACCGAGGGTGTCACAGACAGCCAGTCTCGGGATGAACACGCGCTGGGACTTCGCTATGATGCGGATGGCGGCAAACCTATTAACGAGTGATCCTGAATGTCGGGGACCAAGACCGCGGGGCACACGCTGCAGGTTTGAGAAACCCGGAGGGATCGAATGTGAACCGGGGACACGTGGGAGACAGGATCCCGCACGCCCTGGGATTTCTGAAGACATCTGAACCTGATTTGTTGGCAAATTACCGGACCCTCAAGCACTGTAACAGCACGGGCACAATGAATTACTAGGAGCACTCGAGAGGCCGGAAGGCGGCGGCTCGGTGAGCACACGCAGGAGAGCGGCCGCCCCGGCACCCTCCGCCCCGGCACCCCCCTCAGCAATTCTGGCTGCGCTGCCAAATGTTCGGAATTCCTGAAAGATGCCAGAAATCTGGGCTTTTATGTGAAATCTCATGGTTTTTTTTTTTTTTTTAAACGTTGGCAACGAATCCCAATAGAAGCAGGAACAAAAGCAAGGTGAGGACCCAACAACAGTCACCAGCAGGTGGGGCTTAGTCTGGTGGAGACGGTTTCTCACACTCTCCATGGTCATGGGCCAAGAGCCAGCTGGTGGTGAATGATCGGACTGGGTCCGTTCTTGCTCAAGTTTCACGGGGTGACTGACCAACCCCTCTATCCTGGGTTCACCCTAACCAGGAAAAAATTTGAATTGTAGACCACGTAAAGGTGTGTGCACTATCGTTCTTTTTTATCTGGCGTTTTGAAAAACACCTGGAATAAGGCACATACAGCCATCTGCATCCTCTTCTGGAAATTTCCAACACCTTCTAGAAGGCAATACCGCCAGAGAGAAGACAAAATAGTACAGAAACACCAAATCCCACTCCTGAGGGACCGGCTGCACCGGGGGGAACAGAAAGCACCCCCCCCCCCGCAAGGGACGTCCATCCGCCACGGCGCAGGGAGGCCGGGGGTCCCGGAGAGGGAGCTGCAGGGGGAGCGGCCTCTGAAACTCTTAAAGGAGACCATCCCTTTAAAATGACAGTTCCTGGGCAGCCGAGGCGCGAGGGCGCTCCCGGGTACACTGGGAACGGGTGGGAACTGTACGAAAAGATGGGCAAAGCACGAGACTGACGCCCCCCACCCCCCACCCGCCGCCAAAGTCAGGCAACGACTGGATCTTCACGCGCACGCCCGCTGGAGCTTACCTATCGTTGATCTTGATGTTTTGGTCCGTCTGAGGGTCATACATGAACCTCATCAGCTGGAGGTGTAACACTGGTGGCAAGGTTAGGAACTTCACACCTTTCTCTGCTTCCTGGACATTGAAAAGGAAACGCAAGTTTGGTCGGGCCCTACCGCGTCCCCGGAGCACGGGCAGGAACGGCGGCGGGCGGCACTCGGGGCGGGGAGGAGAGCTGAGGGTTCACGGGCCTCCGCCGGGGGAGCGCCTACAACGGTACGTGAGACACAGGCCCGTAAGCAGAGACGAGCGAGTGGTCTTCGGCGGGCAGGGGTGGGGGGGGCGGGGAGAAATAGGTGAGGGGGGGTCGAGAGGTGCCAACTTCCAGTTACAAAATAAACAGGTCACAGATTCAAAGCACAAAGCAGGGACAAGACGGCGACCCCGAGAATGCGCCGTGGGGACGGACGGCCACTAGGCCTGGCGTGGTGAACCCTGCCTAACGTCCGTCACCACCAAATCCCACCCGGCACACCTGAATCTAACACGACACTGCGGGTCATCCGCGCTTCAATTAAAAAATAAAAAACGGGCGCCCGGGCGGCTCAGCCTGTCGAGCACCCGACTCCGGCTCAGGCCACGGTCGTGCAGCTCCCGAGTTCAAGCCCAGCCTCGGCCTGTCTGCTGTCAGCAGAGTCCCCTTCGCACCCTCTGTCCCCGCCCCTTCCCCGCTCTCAAAGCCCAACATTTAAAAGTGACGTGCTCCGCCTGGGCCTCCGGCAGGTCCGAACCGGAGGCGGAGCCGGTGAGGTTCGCTCGCTGGCGCCTTCTCTGAGGCCCGACCACAAGGCAACGGCCGGGTGAACGCGGCTGACACGCGGCCGCGCTCCACGGTCACTGCACGCGATGGAAGACAGGGAAAAGCCCCGAGAGTCCGCGCGTGGAGAGGCAGAAGGCAGGGGTCGTGCTGCCGCGACCTGCGGACAGCTGCGCGGAGCGGGCAGAGCGCTCCCGCAGGGCTCACGGGTCCACCCGCTGCTGAAGACTGCCCGCGGCACCTGAGTACCGGCGACGCGGGGGACACGCCCGGCCCCTCCAGGGCCCGCCTCTGGACTCTGGCTTCCTCGCTAAAATAAGCCTCGGGCAAACGCGGCCCCCAGCGGGCTCCCACGGCCCTCGTCACAGCTCAACTCTGAATTCGGGTCGTGCTTCCGGGCCCTGTCCCCCGGTAGCACCGAGCTGCGATAAGCCGCAACGTTCTTGGAGGCCGCGTTAGCGTGCTCACAAGGTCGGAGTTTCTCCGGAAAGAAAAATGAAGACCCGGCAACCTCCCGCCACACGAAGCCACGGCGTGATTTTCCCACAACTTGAAAGCAGCAAACGCACTGTTCTGTTCCTCCAGCAGGTGCCCCGAGACTGGGATTCTAAACGTGTGTGGCCCACCCAGACCCCGAACAGCAGTGCGGACGAGGCCGGGTCCCGTGAGCTGACCGGGACGCTCCCTGCGTGACTAGTGGCACGCCTGCAAAGTGACTCTGTGATGTGCACCGCGGCACCCGGGAGGCCCGACCGGGCAGATCTGTGGCCACCGCAAAACGGGCACGCCAGCGCCACCGCATCCCAGCCCGCGAGGCTGGCAGACAGGGCGGTCTGAGAAATGAGCGACCGGAGCGCCAGCGTCCCCAGGTGAGGAGTCCGCGACACGGACCCCGGAGGGCTGCACTCGTGAGGGCGCTGCGGGTTCCACCCCTCAGCCCGGCCGGTCGCCGGTCCACGAGGCTCGCTGCTCTGCCAGAAGCTTCGGGTCCCTGTGGGGCCCTGTGGGAGACCAGCAGGACGGCACGTGTGCACCGAGCAAGGACAGTGACGCACTCCTCATCCTGCAGGTCGCGCTCCAACTCCACCACACACAGACACCCCAAAGGGCAAGCCCCACCCCGGCCAACGTGGAACCCGAGCGACGGCGTCTACTGCCGTCGGGAGACGCCTCGGAAACGCTCGTGCGGACAGCACGGAGGCCGGGAGTGGGGGAACGGGGTGGTGAGGCAACGCCGAGTGCTGGGTGACAGGCCACCGGAGACGTGGGCTGCGCCTCTACCCCTGCCCGCCTCGTCCCGGGCCCACCCCCGCCAGCTCCCCGAATGTAACATCTACACCCAGAATTCAAATCGTTTGAGCTCTGGATACGAGCAGCTGATGAAAAGGTCCAAGAGGCCGTTCGGGCCCCGGCTGAAGAGGCGCACCCCCCCCCCCCCCCGGTTACCTGCAAGCCGTGCTCCCCGGCGTCGTACTTATTGTCACCGTCTAGCTGCTCCACAGCCACATAATCCACAAATGATTCAAATACTTGAAAGAGAGAGAGAGAGAGAGAGAGGAGTCAGCCAACGGTCTCACCAAGGCCTTGATGACAGCATGGCCGCCCCACGTGCACGGGCTTCCTGGGGAGGACGCCGGCGGCGCCTCCAGCCCTGCCCTGGACCGGCCACCATGCCCCCGCCACCCCACAGAAGCCGGAACCCGAGAACGCCGACACGGTTTCCCGAGGGCGTGTCCAGCCAGGACACAGAGCCAGGTGTTCTAACAGCTTTACCAAAAACAAGCACCATGAAAGTACAAACTCTGACCCAAACACTCTATCAAACGTGTAGGAAGAGCAGGAACACGGGGTGGTCAAGGTGAAAGGGTGCAAACTTCGGCCGTCAGAGGACGAAGGACCTAACGCAGAACAGTGACGAGGGCGAGTAAGCTCCTGTTATCTAACTGAAGTTTGCCAAGAGGCAACACCTAAATATCCTCTCCCCGCCCCCCTCCCTCACACACACAAACAGACGGAAGGACGTGACCAAGGCGTTCGCGGGACAGAGCCCTCCTGTCACAGTATAGCCGCAGCAACCACAACGTACGCTTGAAATATCCTACGATTTTGTCAATCAGACCAATCAAGCTGGAGGCGGCGGATACAGAATTTGCCCAGAGAGAACCAGCAGACCGGAAGTAGGAGTCTGAATTCAAATTCACACGAATGAGTGACTGACCACTGACCAAGGTGCAGAGCCACACGGAACACAGGGCGGGTTCACCTGCGACCCACGGGAGAGGGCTGGTCTCAACGGCCTGCCACACGCAAGCACCACCGCGGGTGGATTGCAGGTGGAGAGAGCGGATATTGTCCTAGGACTTCAGGACAGGCGTTCTTAGGACACAGAAACCAGGAACAATTGGGTGATTTCACTAAAACTTTGCAATTCCATGAAGCATGGGGCACCCTTGGAAGCGTGAAAACAGGCCCACGGGAGGGGGTGCCCGGAGCGCTCCGAGGCGCCCCTGCCTGGCTCCCTCGGACGGGCACCAGGCACACTCTCCGTGCTGGACAAGTGCCCAGGGCGGTCTGGAAGAGCCCCTCGACTGTCCCCGCTCCCTGTGTGCCAGGGCTCACGGCAGGCGGCACCCGCAGCGCCGGGGGCCCAGGAGAAGGCGGCGGCCTGCCGGAGCCTCCAGACAGGGCTGCTGAGCAGGCCGAGTGCAGACTCACCTGGAGGTGGGGAAAGAACCACCTGAAAGCCGGGGCACAGCCCCCAGGGCGCATGCCAGCCTGGGAACGGTCTGTGCTCCCTCCAGCCTCCTCGTACACGGAGCTCACGGCACGGCGCTCACAACGGTGCGCCCTCGGTTCTGTGCTCCCACCGGACAGGGCGTAAAAATGAGCCTCCAAAGAACCACTCCGTGTCCAAGCAACGTCAACGCGCCCCAGAACCAGGCTGAAGAGCGCCCACACCCAACGAGAGAAACCGCCATGGCACGCAGCCACGAGGACAAGCAGACACAGAGAAGTGGAACGCAGCCCTGACCAAGAGCACAGTGAGCCCGCAGAACGGGTCCAGCAATCGTGGGGGTCCGAACTGGCGAACACGGGCACGAAGTCACTCTCAGCCGGTCAGGGAGATCGCCGAGCTGCCCGTAAGCAGCCGGAAAGGGGATCACCTCGCTGACCTTCGGGGAACGCACACGGACACGGAGATGGCGCCCCACTCCCACCAAAATGTGGTCCCACCGTGGAGGCGGAGCGATGGCCACGGTCACGCAGGGCCGGGGGACCGAGAGCAGTAGCCTGCTCCGAGAACCCCCGGGGCCGACAGTTCCGCTCGCCGTGAACGCTAAGCGTGCGAACCGGGGAACGGAGCCTTATGCCCGAGGGCCGCACGCTGAAAACCCAAACACCCATCAAGGGAAGAATGGTGTCCAAACATCCGTAGCACGCTCCTCACGTGCAGTACCGTAAAGCAACGAAGACGATCAAGTTACTGCTACTCGCGACACCGACGACGTGCGGACGTGACGTCGAGCAAAAGGAGAGAAGCAGAGGCTGCGTGGCCTACGCGATCCCATCTCTACCAATGCTTAAAACAGGCGAAACGAGCGGGGGCGGGGGCTCGGGGGGTTAAAAGGCCAAACGGTGGTTCTCCTCTGAGAAGGGGAGCTCATGGCTGGGAAGGACCAGCATCTGGGCGGCAGGCGCAGGGACCCTCGACCCGTGTGGGGCCGCGGGCCTGCGCTCCCTTGGGGAGCTGCTCGCCCGTCACCCGGGCCAGTGTGTCTATCCGCTAGATTTCAGTAAAGGTCACCCGGGTCAAGGAAGCCGGAACCCAAAACAGAACTGGGCAAAAGGCCAAGCCGCTATGCACACGCAACTTACTGTTTTTCTTTCCTTTTATACTTAGCTGGATATCATAATAATCTTCTCTTCTATCGGATCGATAGTCTACTTCTTTACACTGGATGTAGGACTACGAATAAGGAAAACGAGAGGGCTTCAGTACGAGCTGTCAGCGTCTTAGGGTTCTCGAATCGTTTTAAAATCATTTTCCCAAGCGGGTAAGCACATACCACCATTTTGCCTCTGAACAGTTTAGGGATGGTGCCCTCCACACACGTGCCCTTCATCTTATTTTCCACATTGTCAAGCAACTGGAAGAGAAAGTTTGGGCTTTAAGAAAATGCTACGCTTCATTAATAGACAATAATTTGAAACTTGACTAGGAAATTTCAATGGCCACGGGAGTTCTAGACTATAAATATTATGACCTTCAGCATGCAATTATGAAACATACAAAACCTTCTTCCTCGGTTGGATATTTACAAAAATATCTACATGCAACAGTTGAGATTAACCTCTATACAGCCTCTGGAATGAATTAGTAATCTGTAGTGCCTTTAGAAGCATTTTTCATAGTCATTTTACCTCTGTGGAAAAGCATGTAAATTGAGCACTAAACTTAACTCGTATTGGTCCACACCAAGAGATTAATGAGGTTGAGCCTGTCAACAGGATTGACTGGTTTGTCCATGGATATTTAATGAACTGGATTCAATCCAGCTAGTGCTGCAAAACAGAAAACACACCTTGCCCAGCCAATCACCTTGAATAGCCGTTTCGTGTTGTGTGTGTGTGTGTGTGTGTGTGTGTGTCTGTGCGTCTCTGATCACGACTGGAAGGACGGGAATTTGCTAGTGACTAAAGATGGTTTGGGGGAGAATCACCCGCACAGAGAGCTGCCTCAATTAGAACTTCTGTGCAAAGGACGAGTCTGGACGCTACGGAGGAAGGACAGGAGTCGCCGGTCTACGGCGCAACGGGGCGGCCGGGACGGCTACGTCAGCCACCCCGTGGATTAGTAACTCGAGCGGCTGCGCCGACCTAAGAGACTGAAACCACACTCCCTGCTGCTGCCGCCTTTCAGGTGTCCCCTCCTCACGCTGCCCTCTCCGAGAACCACTTGGTTTCCATTCTCTCTGGCTCCTAAGCTGGACAGACGCTGCCCTCTCCTGCCTGGCCTGGCTCTGTCCTCAACAGAGATGGGCACGTCTGAGTCGCGCTGGCGTGAAGCAGGTCTGAGTTTCACGTGCTCCCGCTTCCGACAGCGCTCTGCGGCAGGCAATGTCAGGGAGCGCGTGGTGACCGCGCGGCACTTACCACTCGACACAGCTCTTGCACGTCGTGCTGCATGAAGCTATCTAAAGTTTCCCACCTTGGAGAGAGAAAAGGAACGCTCATTTCAATCGAGAGTACATTAAGCAAGTCAGACTTCAAGAGCAAACTGTGCGATGGGCCGTCATTCGTACATTCCTCTGCGGAGGGGACTGTCTTTCGGGGCCCCTAATTAAAGGTCCGCTGAACCCTATCAGGACGCCAGCATCCTCACGGCTTCGTCCTGCTCCGAACGTCCTGCGGTCGCAAGAGGACGTCGTCAAGTGAGGACTTACTTCTTGGGCCAAATTCAAAAACAAAGCCTTTTATTTCGGAAAAGGACAAGCCAGGTCCAGTAACAGAAGCACCCAGGCGCTGCGCTCCGGCCCCTCCCGCCACGGGCTCGCGCAACCTCGAGGAAGGAAGCAGAAGGCGACGGCAGGACGATACATACCCGAAGGACTTCGTTAGCTTTTTGGTCCCTACGGGCTTATCGCTGTGCTGTAATTCGTAGAAGACTCTCTGCAACGCTAAGGGGACGCTTTTGGATGAATCATCACCCTCTGTCGGCATCATGTACACAGCCTAAAATAATTGATGAAGAAGTAAAAATGGAACTTTATGTGTAAGTATCGTTTCTAACATCACAACGGCTAATGTGACTGGTAGGGCTTCTAACTATCCCCCCAAAATAGTTTGGGCAATTTTTA
Organism: Paradoxurus hermaphroditus; assembly: GCA_004024585.1. Classification (NCBI taxonomy): domain Eukaryota; kingdom Metazoa; phylum Chordata; class Mammalia; order Carnivora; family Viverridae; genus Paradoxurus; species Paradoxurus hermaphroditus. The sequence goes on from PITB01020325.1 coordinate 14,811, forward strand.
AAAAGATCACGATAGTCTTTAGAGGCAACTTAAAAACCATGAGAAAGTAAAAACGAATTTCAAAAATTACCTATAACTTGTTAGCCAAAGAACCACTTTTTATTTCACACCTCTTGCAACAACACTCTTTAGCTCATCATCTCTTGTGAACAAAAGGTGTCATGAAACCTACGTCGCACTGCGATGATCCGCGACCCCCCCCCCCCGTCCCCCCAACACCATCCCGTCGGGCCCACTACAGTGCCGACGTAACAGGAAAAGCCAGCAGACCGGCCGGTGCCCGCCCCCGTCCCCCACCCGGAGTCCGGGTGGCCGGCACCCTCCAGGCTGTCTGACGACCAGCTGGCCTAGGCCAGACTCAGGCCAGACTCGGGGACGTCTGTGGTCTTTAATAGTAGTGCTTTCGTGAAAGTGACCTTTACCTGTGTGTGAAAGTTAGCCTTCACAGCCGGTGGCTTTGCCATTCAATTGTAATACAAAACACTTTGCAAATGCTGCTGCTAATGGCTTTCATATTAAAAAAAAAAAAAAATTTTTTTTTTTTTACTGTCTCTAGCCCAACAAGATTAGGTTAGCCAGCAAACTTCTGATCACCCAAGCTGGTCTCGGGAGTGTCCAAACGCTGAGGCATAAAGATACGCGTGTGTATACCAGAGCGGCCCGTCGGGAGACAGCGCCGTTGTGCCGGAGAGACACGGCCAAGTCCGCGGGCAGGACCTGGCTCGTCCCTTCAAACTTGAGACAAGGGCGGGCGGAAGGTTGAGGGAGAGAAACGCCATCCATTTACCTTGCGAAGTTGATTTGTGAAAAATAAAGTCTGCAGCAGGCTGTTCATGTAACAAGTCGCTCCCTGATTCTTTAAACCGACATAGCCCGTGTGCTTCTTTGAATCCCACCTACAAGATCAGGTCGAGGTTGAGGGAAAGCCGCACAGGACGCCCCCTCGCCTCTGCAAGTGTGTGTGGGGCGTCTCGGCCGGGCGCCGGGGAGCGGCCGCCGCACTGCTGCGCGCCACCACCTGTCTCCCACCGTCCTGACGCGGGAGCCGCGGCCACGCACCCCTCCCCGGCAGGCCCCCGCCACTAAGGGCGCCGGGGCCCGGAGTTCTGAGCACGGTCACAGGCTCGGCCCGCCCAGGTGCACGGACCCAGCGCTGGAGACGCGGCTTAACGCCACCGTCCTCGGCTACCAAGAGCACCGCTCGCAGATACCGGCCGGATGCTAACGGCCTGGCTCCCGGCGTGGCCCTCCTCTCCTGCGCTCGTGTTAAGTCACATGTGGACTCAGCAGGAAACGGAAATAGCTGAAACCCCTCTTTTCTGCGGAATAACACACCAGGCAAAAGACGGGCATGTGCACAGGGGCGCGTTTAGCTCGGACTTCCCAACTAGCGCTTCCTCTCTCCGACCCGCTGCGCTGCTGGTGCTCTCCGGGGAGAGAGGGTAGGTTTTCTCGGAGTCAGTGGTCCCCACTGCATGCCCTTCCCCCGGCCCATAGTGACAGGAAGCTGGCAGGGAACGCCACTCAGATCACTCCCGGCCCCATCCCCAACTGCATTTAATGCGAAGACATGGCAACACGATCGCCACCGAGCATGACCGACACTAGACAGGATGTTTGCTGCTGGTGGAGGTCGGGGTCAACAGCACTGATGCCCGGGCTCAGTCCGGGACCTTGCTGACACGCTCAGGTGCACCAAACGGCCCCGGTTAAAGTATGTGTCTGTCTGTGGATCGTTTTAAAAATTGGCAAGAAAAGGCAAGAATCCTAAATTATAGATGGTTATTTTAAAAAGTATAGCCATAAAGATTTAGGGGATAATGCCTCAATAGGTTTTGGTAAGTAAGACTAAGCCAAGAAATAGGTGCCCCCCACCAAGAAATAGACTTTGATGGGTAAGGCTGAAAAAAACCCAATCTACTTTTTTTAGTAGAAAAAAGCAGATTGTAAACATAGGAGAAGGTTTTCAAAACGGGGAGAAAAAAAAAGACCAAAAAAAGAGTTTTGGGGCGCCTGGGTGGCTCAGTTGGGAAAGTGCCCAACTTCGGCTCAGGTCATGACCTCATAGGTTGTAGGTTCGAGCCCTTCATCGGGCTCTGTGCTGACAGCTCAGAGCCTGGAGCCTGCTTCGGATTCTGTGTCCCTCTCTGGCTCTGCCCCTCCCCCACTAGTGCTCGGTCTCTCAAGAATAAATAAAACATTTAAAAAAACAAACAAACCCAAGTCTTCTTGTTTTCGCCCCCACTCCTGATACCAGAGTACAACTCAAGCTCTGAAAAGGCTATGCAGGAAAAGCCTGACCCCTCCCGCGTCAGCCAGGTCACTGCTCCACCCTGGCTGCCCCAAGGTCCCCGCCCCGTCCCACCCAGGCCAGCCGTGCCGCGCTCCTGCCAGAGCAGGGCCGCGTGGAGACACACAGGTGGGAGAGAGGCTGCGCCTGCCATGCCACTTCTTCCCAGGCTGTGCTTTCCAGCCTCGTCCCGGGGGCCTGGAAAAGTCAGCAGGTCCCCACGGCCCAGCTTACCCGCCTCGAGCCCCACGCCTTCCGGATGCGCAGCCCGACCCCGCACGTCACTGCCGGTGTCTGCACTCCCGACGTTCTCCCGGCCCCGACCCCTCGCCCTCCGGAGCCAAACCCCAGGCTTTGTGCAGGGCCGAGCTGAGCTGAGCATCGTGCACACGGACCTCCCGGCCCTGAGGGACCATCACATCTCCTGCGGGTCCGTGCAGCTTGGCCCCAACCCCCTCACCCTCCAACCTGCCGGCCCTCCACCACCACACCTGCCATTCCCTGCCCTCTTCAAAACAAAAGAGGGCATTTCCTCCCTAGTATTTAGGAGCTGGTAAGAGCTGCACCCCCCCCAGCACCCCCCACGACCGCCCCACCGCCCTATACATTCTTTGGGGACAGAAACCCATGGCTATCTTGCTGACCGGAATTAGACGCCTAGTGTACAGCAGGGCCCGGCACACGGAAAACGCTCAATAATTGTGCCAAGTGAAGGGGTCAGTGTGAAGCTGGCCTACGTGGCCGGTATTCCCCGCACGTGCGCCAAGGGCCGGGCGCAGGGGGGGTGCACACAGGTTAAATGGACGCATCTCTGTTAATGTGCTAACGTTCCTTTCACTCCGCACAAAAGGCATTTCTGCAGAGCACCCAGTTAAGGAAAAACTTACGCAACTCCATGGGGAGCATCCGCCTGCACAAAGACTTCAAAAGTAACTTTGTCATCGTCTATAAATCCTTTCTCAGGATCAGTCACTTCCTGTAAAAAAACAAGAATATCCAACTTGCATGAGAACACACCAACGATCGCTTCGTTCTGAAGAGGCAATTACCCCAGCGCCCTCTGCTTATCAGAGGAAGACTACTTTTCAAACACCCCGATCATGCTGCTGGTTCTGCAGCGTTCTTAATGGTTTCAAACAGCGACCTCTGAACAAAATCAGCAAAAGCCTGGCTCCTCTCGGAGGCAGCTGGGAAGTCCCGGGGTGGGGGCCTCGCCAGGGCACAGGCTGCAAGGAACGGGCGCCTGCTCACCGGAGCGGGGCCTGGAGACCCACAGGACGTCCCTAAGAAGGCGTCCCGGTCCCCACCGCTGCAAAGAGCAGCCAAGGGGCGCCTGGGGGGCTCAGTCGGTTAAGTGTCCAACTTCGGCTCAGGTTATGATTTCCAGGCCCACGTCAGGCTCTGTGCTGACAGCTCAGAGCCTGGAGCCTGCTTTAGATTCTGTCTCCTCTCCCCCCTCCACCCCGCACATGCTCTCTCTCTCAAAAATAAAAATGAAAAAAAATTTTTTAATCAAAAAGCACGCAGGGTGAACTGAGGAAGGGGCCCCCTCTCAAAGGAGACTCAGCCCGCCGGGAAAGCCGGGAACCCCCTTACTCGGGTCTGACAAAGCGCTGAGACCCGGGCCCTGTGGGCTGCTTGAAAACCTCAGCTTGCGAGCTGGAGAGGACACATGTTCACAGACACCCGACCACCTGAGAGAGCGAACGCTCGGACCGAGAACAGAAGGATCTGGAGAAGGAAAGAATGGGGGGGGGGGGGGGGGGGCGGGGGGCGGGGAGTGGTGCTCAGGTCGGTCCTCGGGAACACTCGGTTACTTACGCTCCAGGCCATAAAATTGGAGAATCCCCAATCGTTCTCTTTGTGGAAGAACAAGTGGCTGATGCGCCGACTGAAGGACTTCTCGTCGTCTCTGTAGTTTATGATCTTCAGCACGGCTTGTGCGTGGCAAGACCACGACCTGGGCAAAGAGAACCTAAGCCTCAGGCGACCCGACCCGCTTAACTGACGTTTACACATTGTTTCAAAACACGGCACACGAAAACCCCCACAGTGTTTTTCCCTTTCTTCTATCTGGGGAGGTGGGGTGGGGGACACACTGACCTTTAATGAAGAAAGAAGCTAAAAGGGGTCGGGAAGCCCCCGGGCAGTCTATGGTGATTTGACCCATGGGTTTTTTTGTGTCTTGTTTTTTAAAGTAGGCACTGAGCTCCATGCAGAGCCCAGCACAGGAACTGAACTCATGACCCTGCGATCAAGACCCAAGCTGAGATCAAGAGTCGGACGCTTAACCGACTGAGCCACCCAGGTGCCCTGACCCATGGTTTTATTCATTTTAATTTTTAAAAGTTTTTTTTAAGTCAGTTTCTTTTGAATTGGCATCAATAAAATAGTTTCTGAACTTCAGATACTGGCCTGTAGTCTGTAAGGGGCCAGCGTTTGGCCAGCGGCTCTGGCGTCTAGGTTGGGAGTCGTGGGGAGCGCACAGGGCGAGAGGAGCACGGTGCGGCGCCTCCTCCGGGGGCCCAGGAGCTCTGAGCAGGGGAGCCCACTCGGCCACAGCCCCACTGTCCGGGCTGCGGTCCAGCCGGGGGCGGACCACAAAAGGGCCTCTGGATCCGGGTGTGAAAGCCGCAAGGACACAGCCCTTGAAGGGAGCCCCAGGGGCTCGGAGCGGCACGAGAGCCACGCGAGGCGGCCTTCCCAGGCGGCTCTGAACTCCCGGCAGCGCAGCCCCGGCACCGGCACTCCCGCCTGCCCTGGGTGCGGCCGGCTCACCGCCTTCCCCCACTACTCTCCGGCCACCGCTGTTAGACTGCAAGGCACCCCCAATACTCACCGGAAATCAGATCAGAATGTGAACACAGGAAGGAAAAATCTGACCTACACACAGGCCCTGGCTGCCGCACAGAATTGGCCTGGCATCTCTTAAACTTTCAAGTAAACACGTAAAATGTAACAGAATGTGTTCCCTGGAGCTGGGACAGAACAGCCAAGGCCAGCGTCCTCCGGCCCCGTGGGGACCAGCTTTCACTGAGAGGTCTAAAGGGCCACAATCTGGGGTGGGGGAGGGGGGCGGCCTGGAAAGACGTGGGCCAAGGAAGCAGCCTTCCCACCGACTCCGCCATATGGGAGGAGAAGGACACAGTGACCAAGTGATCCGGGACCCTTTCAAACTATGTCAACTAAGTGAGCTTCTGATGCACACTGGACGGTGACAGTTTTTAATTAAGGAAGAATCAAACTTCTGAGGCTGAACCGCTAGGCAGAAGGTGTGCAGCCGCCCATCTGTGGTTCCCTCTGAATAAAGGGACCATCAAGACTTTTCTTAATTTGAAGACATTTTATTACATATTTCTTTTTAAAAATTCTAAGAACGAAACAGTTTCCCTAAAATAAGCTACAGAGGCCCACATGGTAAAACCCCGAAGAATTCGGACTCTTTAATTCAAACTCACTCAGGAGCTGGTTAAGGCAACAAGGCCTCAGGGCCTGAGGAGGGCTCCTTCCCCACAGGGCTCCCCTCAGGCACTTGCGGGCAGAGTAACTGAACCCGGTAATCCCTCGTCAGCCGGTCCGCATGGACCCTGACTCAGGGCTCCCTGGCCCGGGAGGTTCTAACACTGGAACGTCAGGTTCTTGTGTGCACCAAAAGCACGCACCTTTCCTAGCCTGGACAGCATACCTACCAGGGAGCTGTGAAGAGAGAAAAGGATTTCACCTAATAGAAAACCAGAGGGCTACAGAGAGGCAGCAAGGAAATTCGGAAAGTTTAAATTCAAAGAGGCGGTCAGACTGGGCCTCCCATCACGGAGTATAACTATTGGCGGGTTCGGAATCGCGTCATGTAAACTGTCTTACGTGGAGTCAGATTCGGCATTGCACTGGAGAAAGAATCCTACGCTTTTTTGGTGAGGTCTGTCTGGATAAAAGCGTGGCATCACCATAATCTTCCACGGCAGATTTCGCACAAAACACGGAGGGCTAAGGACCGACTCACTCAGTCTGCTGAAGCGCTCGACAGTGAACTGAAAGGTCGCCTCGGAGCGCCAACTCGTGTCTGCAAGAAAAGGCCAGGTCAGTCACAGGGCTCGCGCGTCGTGAGACCACACCGACAGCCGGCCGCGTAGGGGAGCCGTCCGCACACCGCGCCCTAACTGCCGGAGCCTGCCTCGTGGGGAAGTGGGAGCGGGGCACCTGGGAGCGGGAGGGGACACGCCGTTTGGGTGCGAATGAAATCCAAACCCCAGCGGGCCACCGACGCACACCTGCCTGCCCTCCCGGATCCCAGAGCCGGGCCTGTGAGAACGTCTACTCTACCCTCTCCCGACTCTCCACAGTCCCAAGTCCTCCCCGGCCAGTGGACAGGCTCTGCAGCGGAGGCCTGGGCAGCCGTGGGCACCTGCTCAAGGTCAGGGCATGAGGAGGGAAAGAGGAGGGCGGCCCGGGGCCAGGTCCGGTCTGGAGAAAGGAAGGGAAGGGGGCGTTGCACCTGCAGGCTCCCGAGGCATTGGGGGCGGGAGGGGGGGGGTGAACAGCCATCAGCGCTGTTTTAGAGACAAGACTGCTAAGAAGTTAGCCCCGAAATAAGCGTTAACATCATCGGTTCACAATTTTTGAGAAATACCGGCCTGGACTCCCTAAGGGGAATAACTTACAGAGAGAAAGAAACTGGTATTCTTCTCAACATGAAAGGTTAAATTTACTCAACAGACTTAAAGGACAATGTAGGGAACTAAGTTTCCTCCAATAGAAAGCAATGTATCAACAGGGTGCCTCTTAGCAAGGACAAGTCACACTTTAGAATCCCACCTCTTGCTGATGGGGACTGTTCATTTACAAGTGACACCACCCCCCAGCCCGGGGTCCACATGGAGCTTCTCAAACCCTTGCCCCGCCACCCGTACTGACTGGCACTTTCATGCAACACCGGAAAGCCGTCACGGCAAGGTCAAATTGCCCTGCTTTCTCTCCACTTCAGTGCCGATCTGGTGGGAGATGGGGTGCAGGTCACAGACCCGCAGGGGACCAAGGGCCACGATCGGAAGAGTCACCATTGGTCTACACAAGAATCAAAGGCAGGTGGAAGGCTTTGTCTGGTTTGGCAGCGGGGGCTGTTTTGGCGTCCCTGCCCTCCAGGCCCCTGAAGCACCAGAGGAGGCTCGGGGAGGGCACGTTAGGGAGAACACCACGCCGCCTTCCTCCTTCCTTCTGCCTCCGGACCGCTGAGGCAACCGAGGGCTCAGGCACAGGCCTCCCGGGGCCCAGAGACTGCTTGCGTTTGTGACTGTCGGAATCTGCTCCTAAGGAAACATGTCCATCAATCCTCACGAGAGGGCAGTGTTCTTCGCCAATAAGAACCAAGAGCAAGTGCACCGATACCTTCCTTGAACACTCTTCACCCCCAACTGTTTCTGCTACACACGACCCTGCTCAGCAGACAACCCTGCTCAGCAGACCGCAGAGGCCCTCTGGGAGGAAGGGGGCTGAAGGGGGACTGGGGGAGTCCATCTGAGAGACTCCGGCTTCTTCGAGTGGCAGGTATGGCCTTAATTAATCCCTCTGAGGGACAAAAGTACCAAAAAGCCAAGAAATGCTTTCTAATGTCTGAGAATGGCTTAGGGGGAAAGTGGGCCACTATTTCACAGACACGAATGATGCGTGGGCAGCATTTAAATCCTGTAAGATAGGCAAGGGCAGGCCTTTCAGAACTCCCACTTCCCGGATACGGAACACAGACTCGCTGAGGTGAGGTCCTGTGGTTGATCTTAGCTGCGGCGTTTTGTAGGATGCCCACGGTGGGTTTCCGTCCCGGCGATCTGCGCACCCTCGACAGCGGCCGGCCTCTGGTTGGTGACATGCCGAGTTCTGGTTTAACACCCCCCACAAGGCAGAGCCCAGGAAGACTGTCCTCTTTATGGGGACCAAGAACTGTAGTCAACCAAATAAAAGCCACCACAGGGCACACACTCACGGGACCCAGGGGTTCAAGGTCACAAAGTCCTGCCTCCCTTCTAACTCGCTTACTTGTTTTCAGAAACAATTCAACTCACTGTAGGATTAGATTTTTATATCGGCAAAATTGAAACATATCATCACTGCTTTTTCCGTTCCAAACTTGGGCCGAATTCTGAAACTGCTCTTAAATAGGAAACAGAAGGAACTAGAACCCCGAGGGGCGCTGCAGCTGCAAGACGGCGGCCCTTCCTCCGGAGGCGGAGCGGCCGGGAGCCCGCGCCCGGAGCCGTCCTGCCTCAGGAGCTCAGCTCGCGCGCGCGTTTATACACGAGGGGCGAGATTCCGCCTCACGTTCAAGGCGCATCCTTAGGGCAGACCTGCTTCTGAAATACGCTAGGAGACTTCGTGAGAACAAAACACAGGCCTCTGCCCTGGGGTTCTCGACCCTTCATAAGCAGTCGAGTAACTGAAAATTACACTTTACACCGAAAGGTGAGGGCAGGAGAGTCTACAACAGAGCAGAACAGATGTGAAACCCATCTCTGGCGGAAAGGCCCGGCCTGCTGGCAGTCCCGGGAGGAATTACAGGAGACATAAACATCTTTGCTCGAGAAGACAGGTGAAAGGTATTCGGATCCTATTCTCGAGACCTCGCTGTGTCTGTAATCACTTCACGAGTGAAACCGTGTCTAAAGCGGCACGCTCGGGAACCGGGAGGGCGCCGCAGGCTCGGGAGAAGTAGGGTTTCATCCCGGGACTCGTGGCCTGCCTCGGCGCTCCACTCGGCGCATCGCCCCACACCCGTTTGCGGTCAAGGACCGGATGGTAAGCTCCCACTCCGTGCTGTCACCACACCTCCCCGGCCGGAAAACCCGGGAAGCCATCACCCCTGCCCGCGCATCACAGAGCGGCACCGGCTGTCACCGAAGCTGCCACCACGCCCATTCGTGCCCCAGCCTTATCTTCACAGGTGGAGGCCTGGGTGCAGCTGCATGAAAACGGCAGAGAACATACAGTACTCTGTTCCGGTCGGCGTAAATCGGAAGGCGGGCCTACGGAGCCCCCAAATGGCGCCCCTGCGGTGATATATCATCAAACCTCAACTCCTCATTCTCTGCCAAGTCCCAGTGGATGCCCAGAAATTACTCTTGTTTCACGGGTACCGACAACCTGTATTTGTAGAGGCTGCATTTGCTCTCAAACTCCTAGCGGTCGTCTAAGGAAAAACTGCGGAAGAAACTAAAGTGAAACAGAGCAGGCAGTGCAACCAGAAAAGGATTCTCATTCTTGCCCAGAATTCCACGGTAACAGGATGACTTTTTTTAAGATTTAATTTTTGAAGTCATCTCTACAGCCAACGTGGGGCTTGAACTCACAACTCCGAGATTGAGTGTCGTCCCTAACAGGATTTTTGAAAGTTCTCTGTCTCAGCCAAACACCTGTCCTTCCGGGCTGTCAGCCCCTGAACTTTCGTACAGGCAGCTCCCTTCCCGAAGAAGGCCCCTCTGCCCAGGAGGTCACCCCGAGCCAGCGCTGCCCAGACTGTGTGCTTCGCTTCGTGGGGTTACGAGGAGATTCAGGAAAGGGGGCTCTCAAGTTTCAGTCTTGGGGAACCGTCAACAACACAACTCTTGTGGAGAGAAGGATGTTAGGGTGCTGACAGCCCGGAGGGGCTCCGAGATGTAGACCCTTGCTTGGCCCCGCCCCCCTGAAGCTTCCCGGACTCCGCGCCTCCCGCCACATGCTCACGCCGGCAGAAGAGGGTTCCACCACAGCGATCACCTGGGGAAACGCTGCCCTAACTGAGGCTCTACTCCTGAACCAAACGCACCTCCCTCCCGCTAGTTACCGTTAAAGAGATACAATCTCCTCACTCTCTCAGCCTGGACCTTTCAAAAGACACCTCAAATCCCCAACCAGGAAGACAGTGCTGGCGAAGACCACTCTGCTTTGTCCTATAATGTCCCCAATTGGTAACTCGCCACAGAAATTTTTCCGCTCTTGGGTTCTACGGTGTGGCACCATCATTTACTACTAACTAATTTAGTAAAATGTGCCTCAAAAAGAAAGGGGTTTTATGAGATTAAAGTGGTTCCCAAATGAGGCGACTGGACCCCCGGAGACCTCTGGCGATGCAGAGACATTCGGGTTGTCGGGGCTACGGGGAGCGAGGAGTAAGGGTGGGACGGCGCTGGCATCCTATCACAGGGAGGACTGTCCCCACAACTAAGAATGATCCGCCCAAAAAGGCAACAGTGCCAAGGTCGAACCTGCCCTTTACCTACAGCTACACCTCCTCCTCCCGAGCCCTCCCCCAAACACGCGCCCGGAAATGCTCGGTTGGAACGGCTCTGTGGAACTCCGTGGGGAGCTCTCTGCCTGGAGTGGGCCAGTTACCGCTTTGCGAGGGACTGGAACCCGTCTCTAAGTCACCCCTGGCACGTGGGGCCTGGCGCACCTTCCCAACTGCACTCACTGAAGCACTTCCGGCATCTCAAGCGTCCAAAATTAAACCAAGAGCCCGGCAACCACAGAGACCACACCCACACCGTCGCCCTCGATCTACAGTGGGAAGCGCACTCCACAGGTAACAAAGCAGCGGGGTTCAGACCACGCCTCTTTACCTTCCTCAGATATTGCCTCAGCCAGCTGCCAGGGGGTAAACCGCACTGTGAGAGAACTCTCAACTACGGCTGCAGTTTCTCATGGAGGCTGAACTTTTGGCAGGAGGTCTGAACAGCAGTCCTTCTGGTGGTGCAGCCCGTGACTGACGGTTTCTTTCAACTGCCCCGTTACTCCCCTGGGAAGGACACAACCCTCATGAGGATTGATGGACATGCTTTTGACAGAACATGGTTTCATATTACACTGCAAGATTCCAGGGACTGCATAAAGTGACTACTGGCTGCTACCGTCTCATGATTTTGACCTTGCAAATAAACGTATACAGGCCCATATCTGATAAATTATAAAGAAGAAATAGCCTCGCAAGAAATTGATTTCCTGGGCACAAAATGTCCATGCATACACATATGCACACACTTTTTGTATAGAAGATATAGACCAAAAGTTAGTGTAGGAGAATGAAGCCCAAAGCCTGATATACACGCTACGGTAAGAATGCAATGGAAAGCCGAGTTCCGGTGTCTAGAACTATCTTGCCGCAAACAAAAAGGAAAGGAGAGTTAGGTACACTAAGATACGCTCGTTCTGAACACTAACAGTGGCGGGGAGACGGCAAGCCTGAGGAATTACCCGTCCGTTACAAACTTCTGTGTGTAAGCCTTCTCACCCAGGCTGAGGAGAATCACCTTACCCTGAAATTTGTAGGTAAGCTTAAAACTCAAAACCAAAACAGGCTCCTCAACTCTCCTCAGATACAAACCTCCTGAAAACTAGCTACAGCTAAGAAACTCCGAAGGACTCAAGGAGAGGCCTACAGCACACCCAGTGTGTTTCTGACAGTTTCCTGCCCAAAGCAAGTAAACAAACCACAGGTACTCACCGTCCTCCATGTCTTCCTCTGTGTTGTTGTGCCCATCACTCATGGTTACATTCCCGTTGATAACAGGGTTTTGAGTAATTCTTGGTGGATCATCTGTATCTCCAGCTTTAAAGAAAACAAAGAAATTCCGTGGTTTTTACCTTTAAGTCTTGGGTTAAATAAAAACATATCTGTACTCTTGACGAGTGCCGGTCACTAATGTTCCAAATGGGCCGTAATGAACATACTCCAACCAAAAAGCTATCTACTAGCATGCTTACTACATAAATACGAACTTCTTTCGTTGCTTTCAAAATGCTGAATGGGATGCGATCACTATACCACATTTGTTCCATTCGCGGTATTTTGAAATAGGCTTCCTACTCATTAAAACTCAACCCCGGAGAAAATATTGTTGAGCTTACTAGGTGTACACACAGCAGTGTGCGTTAGAATGTTCTACCACATGTCAATGCTTTAAGATGTCAAATTGTGTGTCTCAAAGTGTCACTGGGCAGTTGCTGTAATAATTAAACTATAAATCCACACAAATACCAGAACTGGAGGAACTGGAAGTGGCGGGGTGGGGGGAGTGCGGGGGGAGTATGAAAGGTGGTTCCTAGGACTGGCATTTATAAAAAGTCTGGAAGGGACTGAGAAAAACATAAGAAGGTTTTGTCATTCTAAATGCTTGCTGAAATCTGGCTTGACAAACATTTACACATAATCAAAGGCATGGATGCAAAACTTTAAAGCAAATATAAGGTATAAATGCCAAATGTAACACTCTCATCACTGTTTAAGAACAATCTTCCTACTTTGACATAGGTCCTTGACTTAAAAGGAAAAAACAGTATGTCAAGATTTGGGATTTAAATAGCCTCCACTGGCCAAAAGGGCCATACTTCGTCTGTAAACCCTCTCCTCCTTCCGCGTGTCGGAAGGTCTCACTGCATCCACTGCGGACCCCCAGAGGTGGCCTGTACACATTGTGAGCGAAATTAGCAGTCTGAGCTACAAACAGCAGATGTGGTTTTGAAATGAGCTACTTAAGTGTGTCCTAGTCTTGCGACATGGTCTCCCCCATTTTGATCAGCGGGCAGTCTGATTCAGCACCACGGACAGCACCCTCACTGTCCCCTCTAGACACTCTCCCAAACCCCCAACTATCCGATAACATCTCTCAAATAATCCCGGAATATAAACAATGCTTTTCCCCTTACGCATCACAAATCACACCTTCAAAACGCTTGGAGGCCAACAAATATTACCACCCAAATTTATATCACTTCAATCCTGGTATTTTATTAACTATCAATATATACACTTAATTAACAATTGTGCTAAATAAAAGTATTTTTAAAAACAAACACATATACATTCTTAAACTGGTCTTGACCGCCACACCCTGACAAAAACCTGGGGCAAAAATTCTTTTTGCTCTTGCTTAATTAGCCCCAAGTCTAAATAAACAAACTCTGAAAACACAGGTGGCTTAAAAAGCAACATGAGAAATCAGCTACTTTGGAATGTCTTTCATCCCCATATTTCTCCTCCTAAATTAATATCAAAACATCATCAAAAATATTTTTTGAGGAAAACCCCCTAAGAAGGCCTATATGAAATAAATTCTGGCACATTCCACCGATTGAGTACTATGCCGTTTTCTTTTAAAGGTTCTCAAGGTACCTAAAAGGAAAGTTCTCTAAGCTATATTAAGTTAAAAACAATTAAAGATACCAAGCACTAAGTATCATCACAAACAACCTCGGTTTTAACAGTCTGTTGGGGTAAGAACGGATACATTCTCATCTCCCCTTTAGCGACAAACACTGGAAGGACACACGCACACAAACCAGAGGGCCTGCAGGGGCAGCGGGCTGCACGCACGCCCGGCGCACCACGCGAAGGCACTATCAATCTTACGATAATTTGCTCCATGTATGCTTGCTATTTTAATTTAGTTCCTTGTTTCCAATCTGTCCCACTACGACTGCCTTATGAGTTTTTTAATGTTTATTTTTGAGAAAGAGAGAGAGACACGACATAACACAAGCAGGGAGAAGCAGACAGAGAGGGAGACGCAGAATCTGAAGCAGGCTCCAGGCTCCGAGCCGTCAGCTCAGAGTCCCACGAGGGGCTCGACTCAAACTGTGAGATCATGACCTGAGCCGAAGTCTTTACCAACGGAGCCACCCAGGCGCCCCTAAGATATGATTTACAACGTACGAAAGCAAAAGTAAACCATCTCTGTACACAAAACAGAGCACCACACCTAAAAACTAGGATGACGTGTAAGCGTAAGCAGTCTGCACTACTGTAGGTCATAGAACTCAACAACTGATTCATGATCCCAAAGATTCTGAGATCCGAGAGAATTCAGATTATAGCTGAGACAAGGTAACTTTAAGGGGTTTGGTGACTTGAAATAGAGTACTTTCTCACCAGAAGTTACGGTAATAATAAAAATCAAGGTCAAATCAAAAGATCTATAGCTTACCTCCACAGCACTTTACTGTGTAGGAAAATAAGCAAATCGGGTCACAGTTTTGAGGAAACAGGATTAACCACCATGGCGAAATCTAACTGGCGAAAGACTAATAATTTATAAACGAGGGATCCTAGTGTTAATAAGGCAAGAATTCTCTGCCATAGGCCCCTAAAGGTCAAGTAAACAGAGTTCTCCTTTTGAACCGGGTTCTGCTGAGCAGTACCTCACCTTTTTACACACCGAGTTACACATCTGTGCTGGGCTGGCCCATCTGCTCTTCTCCGCCCTCCGTACGCATGGAAATGCTGGTCCAGGCCAGTGGCTGTCATGTGACAGAGTCCCTGGTTGGCCCACCGTGTCCACGAGGAACTTGACCAACCACAGGCCTCATGAAGCTCCCAACCAAGTGCCACAGGGCCTTGGGAGAAAAAGTTGGCGACTCAAGTCTAGTTCCTAAGGGACTGAATATCCAGCTAAAAAAAGCTCCTCATAAATGAGTTAGTTCAGCAAGAGGATTAAAAATTTAATTAAGACACAGGAAATCCCTGGACCTGAATTCAATGATGAAGGCACCTGAAGCCCACAAAAGCTCTGTATTCGGCTTCCAGAAATATCTTAAACAGTAAGTCTGCCTTCACTGTCCTCAAAGAAGTTTACGATGGAGTGGCAGATCTATTCACCACTACCTACAAAGTGATCCTGTTCCTGAATTTTATGTCCCATCTAGTGGGACTTTTCCCCTTATATGGCAACTCTCATTTGGCCCAACGCGAACCACAGCACTAAATTTTTTGACACACAGTGGTCTCAAATAAGACTGGGGACACGTGGCAAGCACCGATGACAACATGCAACGCCTCAAACAGAAAGAGGTGAGACTCAAATACATGGAAGATCATCTCCATCACTTGTGACTGGTTAACCTCGCGATGCCAAACCCTGTGGTGAGCACCCGAGGCACCATCTGCCTTTTCTAAAGGCTTGAGACACACGAGAGGCTAGCCTGGCTGGTTGCGAAGCCGAGGTGGGCATCCCCTCCTCTTACCGAGGAGGCCATGCTGGTCCTCGGCGACCCTGTCCACAGACTCCCACTTGTGATGTCATAAGACAGGACCACTCAACAAAGAGCGCCGGCCAATCGCTACGGAAACGGGGCCGTGACTCGGGCCTGACTCTCACTCCTGGACGCGGCAACAGACGAGGCAGATTTCAATTTGTCGTCTTGCACATTTTCTGTCACTTCGCAAACATTACTCAAACCTCTCCCAAAAAGGGCAGAGTTTGGGGGGCGGGGTGGGGAATAAAAGAACCACAGTAAGACCTCGCAGCCTTCCAACTACGAGGTGTGTACTGCCACCAGGTGGTGCGGAGGCCACAAAGACGGAGCCACACCTCAGATTCGGTCTCCACTCAGGCCCCAGATTCCCCCTCGAAGTTTCCGCCTAGTGACACAACCCAGGGAGGCAAACCACAGCGCCGCCGGGAGGCCAGGCTATGTGGAGGCCAACGCAGGGGACACGGTCTCCACTCCCGGCTCCACCGGGTCACCTGGAATTCCAAGTCCAAAGCCATCTGGCTTCTGCCTAGTCCACCTCCCCTCATCTCCTCTCCTGACACTGAACCCACTTTAAAGAATGTCACGTGAATATTTCTGTTATCACGGTAAATTAGAACACTGTTATCTTTCTGCATACTGATCTCTTAATTAGCAGTCCCAAATGTACTTCACAAGGACAGTGTAGAAATGTCGGTACTGGTTCTAGAAATCCATCAGCATCTAAAGGCCCCCATCCGAACTCCCGAGTCACCTTCGCGTCCAAGCTTGTGGTTCCCCGCCATGTCCGCATGGCTCGGCAGCGGAGTCTGCTGGGGCTGGAGGGGGAGGGTTCTCCGTCCACATCAGAGTGACTGCATAGAATCTCCAGGAGCTCCGCCTCAACATTCTCTCCTTCTAGGCCCCTCCCCCGCCCCCAATTCCTGGGTTTAGAACAAG
>PITB01020326.1:0-14486 GCA_004024585.1 Paradoxurus hermaphroditus
GGCACCACTGGTGTTTCATTCCTTGCCAACGATCTTGTCAATTACTACTACTTCTTGAAAAACAATGACAATATGTAGCAAAAGCAATAGAAATATGGTAATCTAAGAAAATATAAGGAACTCCATGTGCATGCAGCTACGAATACAACATTATTATAATATTAAGAAGCTGGAGGGAAGTCCTACATATTTAACAACAGAAACCATTAGGTCAATAACACCATATTCAGTGGAATGTTATGCAGCTTAAAAAAAACAATTTCGTAAAACAGAAAATACTAATGATAAAAATATGAAATATATGGTTATTAACTATGTTTAAAAAAGCTTTTTAAGAAAAATTAAAAGGGAAATAAAATAACCATGATTAGGTAAGAGATGGTATTATACATGATTTTTATTTTTTATTTGCTTTCTTTTCTAAATTTTCTGTAATCATTTTTTGCTGAAACATACATATATAGGCACACGCACAATAGTAACAAAGTAAGATTCATGCCAATATGGGAGCTACAGCATCAAAGACAATAGGGATTATTTGTCCAAACCATATGGTAGATGCTCTCAGAATTCCCAGTTAGTGAAAATGCATCCTCTTTTCTACCATGTAACTAAAGTCTCTCACTGACATGTTAAATTAAGAAAATGGATAGGGGTGCCTGGGTGGCTCAGTTGATTAAGCATCCAACTCTTGACTTCAGTTCAGGTCATGATCTCATAGTCATGAGACTGAGCCCTGCATCAGGCTCTGCACTGGGCATGGAGCTTGCTTAAGGTTCTGTCTCTCCCTTTCTCTCTATAACTTTCCCACTTGCACTCTCAAATTAAAAAAAGAAAGAAAGAAAGAAAAAGAAAATGGGAAAATTCCTAGAAACATATGTCAAAATTGAATCATGAGAAATAGAAAATATGAACAGAGCACTAATGAGTAAGGAAAACGAATCAGTAATCAAAAACTTCCCAAAGGAAAAACCCCAGGATCAGATAGTTTTAGTGATGAATTCTACCAAATATTTAAAGAATTCATGCCAATTCTTCTCAAACTCTTCCAAAAAACTGAAGAGAAGGGAACACTCCCAAATTCATTTTACAAGGGCAGCCTACTCTAATATCAAAGCCAGGTAAGGACACTACAAAAAAAGAAAACTACGCATCAAAATCCTTGATTAATACAGATGCAAAAGTCCTCAAAAAAATATTAGCACACTGAATTCGGTGGCACATTAAAAAGATCATACACCATGATCAAGTAGAATTTATTCTGTAATACAAGGGTGGTTGCAAATGCGATATAGCACACTAATAATATGAGAGATAAAAATAATATGATCATTTCAACACATGAGAAAAAGCATTTGACAAAATACAATAACCTTTTATAATAAAAGCCTTAACAAATTAGGTATAAAAGGAACATACCTCAACATAATAAAGGCCATATACAACAAACCTATAGCTAACGTAATACTTGATATGGAAAGGCTGAAAGCCTTCCCCTAAGATCAAGAAAAACACAAGGGTGCCCAATCTCACCACTCTTTTTTTTTTTTTTTTATAAATTTTTTTAACGTTTATTTATTTTTGAGAGACATAGAGACAGAGCGTGAGCAGGGGAAGAGCAGAGAGAGAGGGAGACACAGAATCCGAAGCAGGCTCCAGGCTCTGAGCCATCAGCACAGAGCCCAACGCGGGGCTCGAACTCACAGACCGCGAGATCATGACCTGAGCTGAAGTCGGCTGATTAACCGACTGAGCCACCCAGGCGCCCCCTCACCACTCTTCTTAAACATGGTACTGGAAGCCCTAGCTAGAGCAATCAGGCAAGATAAAAAAAATAAAAGGCAGCCAAATTGGAAAGGAAGTAGTAAATCTGTTTTTATTTGCAGATCATATGATCTTATACAGAGGAAATCCTAAAGACTTAACCAAAAACCTGTTAGAACTAATCAACACTTTCAGTAAAACTGTAGGATACAAAAAAAAAATCAACATACAGAAATCAATTACATTTCTATACACTAACAACGAAATACCTGAAAAAGAAATATTCCCATTTATGACAGCATCAAAAACAATAAAATATGTAGGAATAAATTTAACCAAGGAAGTGAAAATTCAGTACACTGACAACTGTAAGACTTTGATAACAGAAATTAAAGACACAAATGGAAAGATATCCTATGTTTATGGAGAGGAAAAATTAACTTGGTAAAATGTCCATATTGCCCAAAGCTATCTATGGATTTAACATATTCCCTATCGAGATTTCAACGACACTTTTTACAGAAGTAAAACAAACGATCCTAAAATTTGTATGGAACCACAAAAGATCCCGGATAACTAAAGCAATCCTGAGAGGAAAAAACAAAGCATCACGCTTCCTGATCCCAAACTATGCTGTGAAGCTGCTATAGTATTCAAAATAGTATAGTACTGGCTTAAAAATAGACACATAGACCAAAAGAACAAATAAGAGAGCCCAGAAATAACTCTGTGCCCATACACGGCCAACTAACATTTGACAAGGGAGCCAAGAGTATTCAATGGGGAAAAATGTTTCTTCAATAAATGGTGCTAGGAAAACTGGATGAACACACACAGAAAAATGAAACTGGACCCCTATCTTATACCACTTGCAAAAATTAACTTGAAATGGATTAAAGACTTAAGTGTAATATCAGAAACCCTAAAACTTCTACAAGAAAACATAGGAAAATAACTCTTTGACATCGGTTTTGGCATTTATGTTTTGGATAGGACATCAAAAGTATAAGCAACAAAAGCAAAAATTAGTGGGACTACATCAAACTAAAATGCTCTGCACAACAAAAGAAACGATAAACAACATGAAGAGTCAGTCTATGGAGTGAGAGAAAGTATTTGGAAATCATATCTCTGGGAGGCAGTTGATATCTTTATGCTCATGCATAAAGAACGAGTCAACAGCAAATTTATTGAACAATCCAATTTAAAAATGGGCAGAGGAAATAAACATTTTTCCAAAGAAGACATACGAATGGCCAACACGTATATTAAAAGATGCTCAAAAAAAAAAAAAAAAGATGCTCGACATCACTCATCATCAGAGAAATACAAATTAAAACCACAATGAGATATCACCTCACACATGTCAGTATGGGTATCAAAGAGACAAGAACCAGCAGGCGTTGGTGAGGAAGCGGCGATAAAGAAACCCCGTGCACTGTTAGTGAGAATGTGAACTGTTTCGGCCACTATGGAAAATAGTACGGAGGTTCCTAAGAAAATTAAAAACAGAACTACCATGTGATCCAGCGATGCCACTTCCGGCGATATATCCAAAGGAAATGAAAACAGAATATCGAAAAGACAGCTGCAATTCCATATTTATTGCAGCATTATTCACAATACCCAAGATGTAGAAACAACCTAAGAGTTTGTCAGTGGATTAATGGATAAAGAAGATGTGGGGAGTGTGTGTGATATATGCCATGTATATATAATATACTACATATATTTATATATATACATATGAAATAATGGAATATTATTCAGCCATGAGAAAGAAGGAAAATCTTACCATTTGTGACAATATGGATGGATTCAAGGGCGTTATGCTAAGTGAGATAAGTCAGGCAGAAAAAGATCATTATAGTTTATCATTTATATGTAGAATCAAAAAAAGCCAAACTCACAGAAACAGAGTAGAATGGTGGTTACAGGGGGCGGGGGTGGGAGTGGGCAAGGGAACTGAGATGTTGGCCCAATGGTACGACTTTGCAGTTAGAGAATGAATAAGTTCTGGGGATCTACTGTACACCCTTTTGATTGTAGTTAATAATAACGTATACCTGAAAGTTGCTAAGAGAGTAGACCTTGAGGAGAACGTGATGGAGGGGTTAGCTAACACTACTGTAGTAATCACACTGCAATACAGAAGCGAGCTGACGTTATACTCCTTAAATGTATACAATGTTATAGGTTATTTATATCTCAGTTTAGGAAAAAAGAAAGAAAAGGTTCTCCTCTACATGGGTTTCCACCCCTGGCCTCCGACATGCACTTCATCATTCACTGCGTCTCTTTTGGACCCTGGTTTAAGAGGAAGTCCTCCGTAATGTATCTTTCCTGGGTACTGTGGGGGTGCCAACAACTTCCTCTCAAACCGAACAAAGGAAGAAGCAGCGGCAGAAAATGCACCACGATCACACCTTTGCCTTTTTCACACCCATGCATGTCTTTAGGAAACGCATGCGTCAGAACCTAACACGTGTGCACAAGGATTTCTAGCGCGAACGGCCCGAGGCTGTGCTCTCTGCATTTGCACGGGCCTCTCCATTCCCGAACGCAGGAGGACCAGAGAGTACGCTCAGTAAGAATACAAAATGATACCGGGCATGTTCCTCTTCTGGTCACTCCTGAATTCGAGTCTCGAAATGGGAACTTCGAACTATCCTTCACTGAGGAACACCTGGCCACTAAATTTCTGAAGCCGCCAGAGAGCCCAGGGCTCTATGCCTAAAACCTCCCTCCTTCGGGGACCCAACGCCAGACCCAGACCACTGCGGGGTCAGGAGAAAAAGGGCCCAGAGGAGCACCAAAGCAGATTCCATCTGTCGGTTTTGCGGTTCCTTCCATCGTGGGGGTGGAGTTGTGCAGAGAGCATATTCATCGTTAGGACCGAAGACTCTTTTCTCTTGCATAAAAATAAAGGAACACTTTAAGTCCTGAACTTTAGAACGCTTCCAACTTACGTAACTCATCACAACCATATCAGGCCACAATTCCCTCATGTCCAGAAGCCAGGGACTGCCCGAAGCACTTAACTGCGGGACTAAAGACAACGTCGCCTCCTCCCAGCAGTCCCTCAGAACCCCAGTTACGGCATGCTAGCGCAAGAAGAGACCTCTGGGACCATCCGGCTCAACGACTTCCTGTTACACGTCTGTAAGAGCAGCATAAAGCTGGGAGAGGTCTTAGCGACAGGAGCAATGGAAACAGGCCCTACTCTTGCACAGCCTGAGGAGACTCAGTAACTCTTTGAGTTTACGGTATTTTTCGGATAGCTGCCTCATTTTTCTCATGGTTGTGCTTTCCTTTAAACTATCCTCTTCACAGGACTGAATTTTAAACTCCTGATATAAAAAGAACTTTATTGGGGCGCCTGGGTGGCTCAGTCGGTTCAGAGTCCGACTCTGGATCTCAGCTCAGGTCATGATCTCACGGTTCGTGAGATCGAGCCCCACAGCAGGCTCTGTGCTGGTAGCCCACGATTCTCTCTCCCTCTCTCTCTGGCCCTTCCCCTGCTCACGTAGGCTCTCTCTCAAAATAAATAAACAATAAACAAACAAATAAATAAAACTTTATTGCGAAATATAATTTCTCTATCCCTGGCTTGGCTACTGGGTAACCATTTCCTATGAAGGTACAGTGATAAAGCCAATGGCAAAGACAGTGCTTTTCTTTATCATTCAACCATAAGGCAATATAGTAAGGCACAGTAAAGTTAGTTTAGATTTGAGGTGCATGTCACCATCAATTGAATTGTGTCTGGCAATGGTTACTTTCCAAAGAACAGAGATGATTAAACTCGCAAAATAAAACCCAGCCTGAGAAATACAAACCAGTAAAAAGTAATCTCAAAAAGCACATATTAAATAAGTATATTTTATAAATCAAGATTTTAGAAGAAAATACTAACCTTAAATTTTTTCCTAAGGGGGAAAAAGAATGATCTAACAGAACCCCTGTTTTCCTACTGTAATCTAAATATACATTCCTTTAAGCCAAAAGAATTAGAGTAAAAAGTTTTATACTTCCTAGAAAACTTGTTTGATCTGTGGATTTAATCCTTTATGATAAAAATGTTCCAAGTATGAAATATAGAGTATAAATCCTTAGCTGTATTGCGAATGCTTTGGCATGCAGATGCTTTTTTCCATATTTTAATGAAAACCAGATTTATTTATAAGTTGCTTTAATTTCAGTCTCGAATGGAATGGAACAAGAGTATCATCTGTTCCGAATTAGGATCTTACTCACATCCCATATCAATTATGTAACTCAAATGCAAGACAACTTAATTGTGTCAATCATATTCCCCTGACAAGATCATTAAACGTTAACAGAGAGCTTCCAACTTTTAACAGCCGTAGATTTTTAAAATATAAATTATTCTATGAAAAATACGGATGCCTCACACAAGTTTGGGATTAAGTATTATAGTTTCTGACTTCTAACAGTGATTTTTGAAATTAGAATATTGTGAACATAAGGTTTCTTTTTGAGAACAGCTTTTTAAAGGTTTATATTTCACAAAGATACCTCGAATCTCACAGAAAAGAAGCACACCTGAACGATCTTAACGGCAATTTACTGTCAAACCCTAAGATAAAAGCATATCAATATCATATTGATCTCAGAAGAAATACTGCTATGTAACTTTAAAAACACATTGCCCTTGACAGTTGTTAATTACCATAAATTTGTTTCTTAATTGTTTTACAGCATGAAGCTTTAAAGATTGAGGATTTATCCATATCCTGACCCCCATTAATATAGTCTCTTACTAATGTTCTTCAAAATTCTCAGGTCCAAAATAAGCAAATGTACATTTTGTGTACAACAAGGGACGTGCAATGTTCCAAAACAGAGATGATACAGATTGGCCACAGTAGTTTGAAGTATAGCTTTGAAAATCCATTTCTGACATATAAAAATACCATTTTAATCAATTTTCTACCAATATGAGGAAGATGGGAGTTGTTATTATTTTTTTTTAAACAAACCAGAAAAAAATCCCAACAAAATTGCGACTGATTTAAATTGAAGCTATGACAAAAGTATTGCATTCAGAGAAAGAAGACCTAAATTTTAATAGCAGTTCTGGCTTATACTATCTTAAATTCATTCTAAAATTTTCCATGCATTTTTATCCCTTCTCTTTCCACAAACATATATGACAATTAAAAGAATGTTAACAGAAGTTACCAAATTTAGGAGCAAAGGCAAACATGTGACAACTATTAGGATTAACAGTTTATGCAACACTTTCAAATTTGACTCTGACCTTCCTGGCAGAGCAAACAGGGCAAATTCACCTTCTGTGTAGTTATTATTATTGAAATTTATTTATTTTTAATTGAGGGTAAATTTGACATACAACATTATGGAATTTCTTAATTCTCCACATTTATACTATCCTACCAGCTTACAAAAAGCACGAATATACATAATACCTTATTTGATCATCTCAACAACTTTGTTAAGAAGGCAACACTGGTACCCCCATTAAGCCAGGTGAAGAAACGCAAGGCTCAGAATTAAGTCATACGGCCAAAAGAAGTAAAATTAATTTCCTGAGGTCATTGAAGGTCACATGGATAGAACATGTCCCCTTAACTCTTACTCTAACTAACATTCCTGATTCTACTTCTCAGTGTCTTGAGTTCTGAGCCCTAAACTATAAAGGAAACATGTCACAGAGAATTTTTTTGAATCCTAGAAGTTGTCCTCAATATTTTCACAATGCAGAAGTGAATTTAACATAGCTATTTCTTATAGTGACTGCTCATCAAACTAAGAGCACAAAACGTAAAAGTAACTAGATAAAGCTGTAGACAAAGTGAGGCAGTTGTGAAGGCCAAACATGATAGTGAATGTGGAAATCCTGGAAACTGTAAAGTCCTACACGAAGGCACAATATTTGCTGATGCTGAAAAATCATGCAGGACTCCGAATCCTATTTAGATCCGAAGCACACCTTACTTTCCTTATAAATATGTATTTGCAGTTGTGTAAGTAGAGTTTCTTCTCGGAAGCCAAGTTGCAAAAGCTAAAAAGTTAATTTTGAAAACTTGACCTTCAGTCCAGAACAAGTCCAAATATTAGACCAAAACAACAAATCTTTACATCTCAAAGTCTGATAGGCTTTTGTATTATGGTTTAGAAATGATGTGAAATAACTTGATACTTAGAATTTATTCTGCCTTTTCAAGTTTATTCTTCTCGAAGTTCCTTTTCCTATTCAAGGAAAAATATAATTGTTTTTTTTCCCATAAAAAGAGATGAATCAATAGTCTTTAGAACCCAGCATTTTTTAAATAAGGAGAAAGGAAGTATAATGTGGTTTAGTATTGTTTATAATATTGTTAAAAAACAGGAAATGAAATAATTAAATCCCGGCAAATCATTTATTTTTTCAAACCCTGCGTCAGAATAGAAATCTCACAAGTGTGGTTGTAACTTTATCGCTGTGGTCTGCTGAGAAGCAAGAGCGGTGTTAACCACTCCCCTCCTTTTGTTTAAGACCTCTACCGCCAGGAGGCGCCACTAACCCCCATTCCCCGCCTCGATTTTTCACCGAAAGGAGAAATTTCTCCTTTCTTCTTCTCCAAGGAACAGTTCCTTCCTGTCTTTGCCTAATATACCATATCATGAAAAAATATTTATGGAATTAATAAATTAATGGACACAACAGGGAAGAGTTTTTCTTACCCAGTATGGTCTCCCGACAAAAATTCTCCAATAGCAGCAGGAAGCTCTGTTTTAATAATTAAAAGATAAGATGACATAGCTGCAAAAAAGATAAAAATAGTTTCTATTAGAAGTCTATACTTCTTAACCATTTAAGAGAACAATTTATACAGAAAAACAGATGTCCATTAGGGCTTCGACAACATATGGAACATTAACTCATGCTGCGTTATCCCAAAGGTACCTACCCACCAGGAACGGAGATACATAACTGTATAGAGAATAACTGGTAGTTCATTAAAGATGCTTTGTTTACATTTTGAAGCCAAGACAAACTATTTAGGTAAGAGAAAGGGTCTTAATTACAGGCCATTTATAAAGGAAACTTTTTTGATGTTTTGCACGCGTCTGTATGTTATCAAGCCCGTTCAAGCCATTAGAGGTTAGTTTAGCAACCACAGATATAGAACCTGGAGTTTAATAAGTACTAGAGAGAGACACCCCCTCCCCCACCCAAAGAAGTTTCACTCCTTTCCTCTCCCTTTCTCTGCTTCCCCCAAATGCATTATGCACCTGTTACCATAAAATAAAAATAAAATACATAACGAGTTACGTTTTTAAACATCCTCTAAAAATGATTAGAAAAGATTCAGTGGTAACTGCTAAGCATATCAAATGGACAAAACTTACAACTTTTATTCCATTTTATTTACAGAGCTGGATTTATGTAATCAAAACCTGAAGGTAGCATTATCTCTTACATTTGAACTGACGGGATCCAAGAACTAGTTTTTATAGCATTTTAATAATGATCCCATTTCTGATGGGGCTATAAAAAGAAAACAAATCCTATAAACCTTCCATCATATACTAGGAGATATTTTAATATGGTCATTTATATGTAAATACTTGAGTGTAAGCTTTCATGTTTAAGTACGTAGAAACCCATGTGATTAGAGTCAGAACTTCAGTTTAACAGAGTAATAATCTTTCTTTCCCCCAGAGATTAAATATATATTAAAAAAGGGCCAACAAGAACACGCCCAAGAAGAATAAAGAGTATACTCTGTACGCATGTTAATTTTATTACTTATTTATATTTCAGGAAACATTTCACTTTCTCCTTGGACCTACAAAAACTTAGAACACAAATGAATGCCAAGTCCAAAGGGTAAAATTCTGGGGAAAAATTAATTAAAAGGTTCAAATGTTTAAAAAGAAGAATGAGTTTTCTCAAACGACATGCGTAAACAAAGCTGAACTTCTCCACAATTATTACAGTGCTACCTGACCACTTGAGAAAGAAAAAAAGGAAATATACTGTTTTGTATATAGACTTAGATGAAGACAGACAATAATTACACATACAAACACACACAATTTTTTTAGTAAAGTAACATACCCATGGCAAAATAAAATGTAGAACATCTAAGCAAATACTCATTCGCCCTCAATGAAAATTCATATATATACACACATTTTCCAGTTTATGACTATTTATTTTCCCCCGTTAGTATGGTTGTTGAAGTATATAGCTTTTTCTCCAACAGAAGTCCAGGACATTTCTTCAAAACTCTTTAGTTTGGGGGCATTACGATTTATCATACATGAAAAGGTGTTTGGTATCATTCACTCAAAAGGAAAAATGCTATCGATTTGGCATAGAACAGAAGGAAGGTTTAGATTAACCTCCTTCACTCCAGGATTTGGGGTCTTGTTTATAATACTTTATCTATTCCAAAGAATCGTACACATATGGTATGATGTTGAAAATCATGAGCTGAATTTTCTACAACTGGCGAGCTGCTTAAATATATCTTGCAAGGAAAAAAAAGGAGACAAAAGTACCTTGAACACAAGGAATGCAGACTTCCTATACAATGTAATTTATTATCCGCCCATCGGTCTTTCTTGCTTGGATTAATCCAACACCACATGCATTTCTAAAGTTTCAGACATTCATCTCTTTCAGTAATTTTCTATTATTTCTTTTAGATCTGTAGTTGTAAAAGCTTCAATGAATATGATATCATATTTCTTGCTAATATACAATCTGTCATTCTTCCCAGAATTTCTATTAGCCCCTGGCTAATCATTTGATCACTTCTATCCTCTATTGTAGCCTTAACTCTTTGGTTTTCAAATGGGAGTCCTATTTCATTAGATTCCAGTCTGAAGAATCATGTATATTTCAAGAAACATGAACTCACCAAACATATGTTTCTCTCTCAAAAAGAGATCTCAGCTTACGAGATACAATAAAACATGCAAATACTGCTTCTTTCCTAGAGAATGCTGGTGTTTGTTTTAAGAGTTACAAAGCCAGAGAGCTCCTGATGAGGAAAAGCCCCGTGATTAAGCAAGCAAAACAAAGACACTATCCTTTTCACTGTCCTCATTATTTTTTCTTAACCACAAGTAAACTTCCATGCAAAGACTAGCACCTTAACATATTATATATAATACAGAAGAGAAACAAAACAGACTACCAAATATACATTAACATAGGAAATACGTCTTAATTAGATTCACATGAAAAGGACAACCAGCTCAATAAAGGAAAGTTTTAAAGATATAATTATCAGCAGGAAAGCTCATATACCACTGTTTATAACCAAAAGGTTCACTAGATCAAACAGCTGCCTGCCACACCTTTTGTCCCATGTCTTCCATTAATGGCATAAGGAAGTGTTTAAAGACTTATCTTAGAGACAGGTCATAAGCAAGAATTTGTAACTGATTTTTGCTGACATCCATACGTAGCATAGGCTCCTAATACAAGGCATCCCATGTTGTACTCTAAATTAATAGCTGTAACAGGGACATCCATTTTAGCCATGGTTATGGTTAAGTGATTCTGGCCCCCACACGACCAAGCCAGAATTGGTGCTAAAACACATGCCTTGAGGACAGGTATTCAAGCCATTACAAATCATTTAGTTTTAATACATTAACTAAATAAGTATTTGTCTCTCCTTCATTTTAAACATAACTAAGAGAACTCATTCAATGGAAACTGCCCAGGGAAGGAAATAAAAAAACTGTCAACCCAATCAAAACACAGAAGTTGAAAGTGTTCTTTGAAAACCATGCAGAAAAGCAAGTGTTATATTAAGAAATGACTAAAATAGAGGGGCGCCTGGGTGGCTCAGTCTGTTGGGCGTCCGACTTCGGCTCAGGTCATGATCTCACGGTCTGTGAGTTCGAGCCCCACATCAGGCTCTGTGCTGACAGCTCAGAGCATGGAGCCTGCTTCGGATTCTGTGTCTCCCTCTCTCTCTGCCCCTCCCCCACTCATGCTCTGTCTCTCTCTGTCTCAAAAATAAATAAACATTTAAAAAAAAAAAAGAAATGACTAAAATAGGGTAAAATTTGATAAGGAGTAAGCTATTAATATCAGTTGATCTAATCATCAAAGAGAAACACACGAGCTGGGAACATGGACAGTGAAGGAAGAGAGGCCAGAAACACAGAACAGGGGACAGAGACCCTGAGAGAAGGACCAAGAGAATGGTGAACATTTTTGGGTTTTGGATGCCTAGTCCATGCTGGACAGTATTCTAAGTGATTTGCAAGTCACTGAGGTAGATATTTATTTCACAAATACAGGTATGGAGTCACAAAGAAGTAACTTGCCCAAAGTAGTAATGGTAGAAATAGCCAGTCTGGCTTGAGAAATTTGCACTAACTGTGATGGAAAAGTGCAGGAGCAAAGAGGAGAAGGAATCCACCACAGTAAAGAAAAAAATAAGGGAAGGCTACGAAAAGGACCACTCCTTAGAATTATTTTTTTTCTTCTGTCATGAACATTTCAATAACGAATTGCTAATGAATGCTGGAGTTCAAAGAAATTAGTTAAAGGTCTTAAAAACACTTATGTTGATTTCACTTTGACATGTATTTCCAACGTAATTTATTTCGGCTTTGTAGCTGGTTTGGTGAAGTTATTAGTCCAAGATTCCTCAGACACGCTAAGGAGTTGCATGAGGGACTCTACTGTGTCTACCACTAAGATTCTAATGCATCCACAGCTATTACTGTAATTCAGAGGAGAAAGTTTCCTATTCCTATTAATATTTGAGATATTAACATCAAACTGAAATGTAAAAAAAAAAAATTAAAACACCAATCCCTCTTCCCAAAACCCCTGTATTCTTCTGGACTATTTTTCCCAGGACTCCTTAAAAAAAAAATACAAAGCCTCAATTGGAATCTGGGCCTAACAAATCATTAGTTTGCAAAAATAATTATCCTTTTTGTTAAACTCTTAAAATACACGTATGAAGATAAGATTACAGACAGCTATTTTTAAAACAGAATTAGGTTTTCAGCACTTGGAGGAAGTTCAGCAACTTCTTAAAGGCTTAGTCAGCCAGCCCTAAACAGATGCACTTTGGAAGGAAATAATAAGTTTGTCTTTCCGTCTGAGAGGTTCAATTTTACTTCAAACATGTTTTTAGTCACGGAGAGCAACTGGTTTATTCTGTTCAACACGTCTTATCAACCCGGTGTTCCTCCTAAATGTGCCAGTGCCGCTGAAAGGCGAGCCCTACTCAAAAGAGCCCATGACGCAATCTCTTTTTCTAAAGTCCTAAAAAATGTCATTTCTTTAATTTGTCCACAAATGGAAATCAAAATACGTGGAGGAAATTTTCTCCCATAACTCTAAGAAAATGTGTATGTTTATCATCTATCAAGATCTTAAATTGGAACACAATGGGGCCCGAATATTTACTATTCTAAAATCCTCTAAGTAAACTTCAGAGAGTCACAGGAATAAATGGCATAATGATTACATACATTGAATACACAATGAACACAGTCCGATATTGTAATAGCAATATAAGAGGACAGATGGTAGGTACCCTTGTGGTGAGCCTAGCATAATGTATAAACTTGTCAAATCACTAAGCCGTACACTTGAAATTAATGTAACATTATGCATCCACGATACTCAAATAATTTTTAAAAAATCATTACGAAGACATATATTACTTTCAAAACCTTTTTAAAGTGACACGTTGCCAGTAAATTTTGTCAGAGGAAGTACTTGTGAAAAAAAAAAAAAAAAAAAAAAAAACCTCCTTCCAAATTTCCTATCTCCCTTCTGTTCTAAGGCAGTGCTTCCCAGACTTTCTGGACAAACTGTTCAGGCTCAAAAAAGCTGTAGTATGTCCACAGACGAGCTGGCCAGCAGATGGCGTTGAAACAGCACGCCCAATCACGGTCTCTGAGGGGACAATACAAACTAGTACATCTAAAATGACTTCGCCATCCTACAAGAACAAAACTACAGGCAGAAAATAAAAATGAATAGCTTCTAATTTATCTAACATTAAGTCATGAATTTTATAAATACGGAGACTTTGAAATTTTTATAGTTCTCAACTGAAAATGAACTTAATTATACCTTTCTGATGACGAAACTTAGAAATTGTACTGTTTGAGCACAAAAAAGGGCTGTGGGGTTTCTCTTAACACAGATTTCCAAACTGAGGTGTTAATCAAGACCGTTGGAGGAAGTTTTGCGGGACCTGTGCCAGACTAGAAAATCTGGATCATTCTAGCACTTTCAGGAAGTTTCAGTAAGACTACTTAATGTTCAGGGTTCTCCTTTCACAATATGTAGCAGTGATTCAATCTTCAATCTCCTTCAAGGAATTGGGGCTTTGAAGAACTAAGGAAAGAATATGCTAGCCACAGTGGTCCTTCATATATCATAAAGAGCCAAGTAAGGATTAAACGTACTCCTTGGAGCCACTCACCTTTCCACACTTTGAGAGGAGTGAGATACAAAGCCAGAAAAAACATCGACTAACTTCCCTTTATCATGCATTTCTAGGAGTTCACAGGACTTCCTCTGGCTTGACTAAAAATGATTTGGGGTTTACTGTTTGATTTCTAGGAATATGTTAGCCTACTAAGTGGTCTATCTTGAGAGTTCAAATGAATGTGAAACTAACGACTTACTTTGGTTTCTAGGAAAAGAATTTCATAATGCAACAATGCTAGAAGAACTACATGGAAACTAC
>PITB01020326.1:14586-19586 GCA_004024585.1 Paradoxurus hermaphroditus
GGGGGGGGGGGGGGCCGCTATCGCTGGGGCCTATTTCAGGCCCCTAATTCATTAGTGTTGGGAGGAGATCAGGAATTGCCTGGAAGCGGTATTTTACTGGAGGGCTCTCCATATTCCAAAGGCAAACGTTTCCATAAGCTTAGAACGAGAGTGCTAAATATAGTGAGTCACAGTTTTTCTATCATAAAGTTTAGTAATTATTCAAAGACACTATATTTTTCTAATCAATTTGTTAGACTACATCAATGCTCTGTGACTAATGCTTGGTGCCTCGTTGATTCTGGGGGAAAAAGGTTTTTGGAAGCTCTGACAGTGAATTCTTTCCTCAAGAAGCTGTATCCTCACTATATATTCTAAGGTCCCCTCTTGCCAGTTGCTCAATTCTCTTCCTCCTAAAGAAGCACCAAACCAGGCCGCTGACTTTTCCTTCTTTCCCTCCTCTTATTCCTTCCTTTCTTCCTACAATAAATATTACTTATGAAATGCCTACTATGTGCTAGGTACTAAGAACACAAACGAATGAGCGAATCACTTGGATTTATATAATACGGAGATGTAGGGGGTACCCTGTGTCTTTACTGACACATCCATGCAACAAATATTGATCAAGAGCAACTCATGATCATTTTGACTTTACAGGTCTCTCTGCTCCATCAGGGGCACAGAATCCTAAGAAAACTGAAAAGTGTTTAAACGTTACAAAGAATAGAAGAGTTAGGACGCATTGATCTAAAAGATGATTACCTAACCTGAAAATAATAGATTTCAAAATATTTTATTCTATTTTACACAAATAAGATCTAGCTCTCAATACTTTCAGCCTATTGATTTTTTCTTAATTTTTATTTATTTTTGAGAGAGAGAGATGGAGTGTAAATAGGGAAGGGGCAGAGAGAGGGAGAGATACAGAATCTGAAGCAGGCTCCAGGTTCTGAGGTATCATCACAGAGCCCAATGCGGGGCTCGAACTCACGAACTGTGAGATCATGACCTGAGCTGAAGTCAGATGCTTAACCGACTGAGCCACCCAGGAGCCCCTCAGCCCATTAATTTTTATATAATTCTAATCTACAAATCATTCTATGGGCTTTCAAATTTCTTTCTATCATTAACATCGTATATAAAATAGTCTCTTCGAGGCAAAATCTTAGGCTTTCTAAGTAGAACTTTTAAAATTCAACAAATACTATTTATTGAGTTCCTCTACTAGAAATTAGGTCAAGTTAGGAAAACAAATGAAAACACATAGTTCCTATCCCCAAGGAGTTTTAAAAATTCTCAACATTTAGTTATTTTCACAGATTTTCAAACACTTACTATATCACAGCAGAAAGAATAAAGTCTTTAGAAGTAGAGCGAAGTTGAGTCTCAGCTTTATTAAGGGGTAAATGTAAGCAAGTTATTTATTCCCTCTATGCACTGACCTCTTCCTCTGTAAAATGAAGATAACATGTTCTCCCTTGAAGAGTTGCTAGAAGTACAATTAAAAGTAGAAGGTCTGACCCAGAAAGGATCTATTTAATCCATTTTTAGGTTCTAAACAATCAATGCAAAAACCCGGCCGTTTATATTAATAATTATCATCCTATCTTTCAGAAAATGGCATTGGAGCCATATTACATGGAGATGGACATGTAAGAAGTACCAAAATTCAGTGTGATGCTATATACTTCATATCATCTTATAAATATCCAACATATTTCTAACTGATAAAGAGAAAGCAAAATCCATTCTGAAGAAATAACCTTAAATAAATCATATGCACAACCTAGCAAAGAGCCTCCTGAGGAAGTATGCTGGGCTTCTTGAGCATACGTGGTCTAGTAAGTACTTGTTTAGGACTTCCACAGAACCAGCTTGCATCAATCAAAAAAACACTTCTTGTGGTGCCTGGGTGGCTCGGTCGGTTAAGCATCCGACTCTTGGTTCCGGCTCGGGTCAGGATCTCTCTGTTCAGTTGGTGGGTTTGAGCCCTTCATTGTACTCAGGCTGACAGTATAGAGCCTGCTCTCTCTCTCCCCCGCTCCCCAGCTCAGGCGAGCACACATGCTCTCTCTCTCAAAATAAATACATAAATGTAAAAAAAAAAAAAATCTTAAAAAAACCCCACCTACTTCTTAAGACTAGAGTCCCCAGACTTTAACCCCAGCGGCTCAGCAGCTACTCTGACAGGTAGTCGAAAAACTGAGACTCCCTTTTTCTGACAACACCATCCACCAAAGCTTTTAAAGCCATAGTTGCAGATTTGTTAGAGAGACAAAAACATCTTTTGAACCAAGTATAACCCTCCCAATGAACTTACCTGTAAGAAAAATATTTTCAGTACTCTGAAGGAGCTAACACGCCCTCCCAGAGTGCCGAATTTGAGTTTGGGAGTAAGAAGGGGCCTTAATAAGCTCCCGGTTTCCCATCCTATTCCCACAGCAATGTAACTAGGAGGAAACTGAAGCCAAGGGAGTGAGGGAGGGGATCTCCCCAAGACCCATGCTATCCAACGGCAGAGACCAGAGCACAGAATCCAAGGCACCTGACTTCCAACCCAGCGATCTGCCCACAAGAGCAAGCTTCTACTTCTATTATGACAAAGGAAGGATTTATGCCTATCTGGCTAAGCCAACAGAAAACAGTTCCGAAAATACATTCCGGTTCTTACTTAGTGGGCTCTCAATAAATAAACTTTCAGCCAATGTGAAGAAAACCATGAGGATATTATTCTAAAACCTAAATGAGCATTATTAGCTTTGCTGAATTTGAGGGACATTAAAAATTGCTGCGACTGCCTCTCAGTCACTTTTTTTCTAAAAGAGGTTATAATAAAAGCAAATAAGCAAATCAACATACTTAGAGTTGAGAGAATTAATGATCTATCTGCTACCAGGTGCAGGAATACTGTCTAGGACGTTCTTTTTCTAGAACGTTTTTCTTTTAATTTCATATTCAGCTTTTCAAATATTTAAAGCTAGTGAGCAGCCCAGCTCCCCATTCCTTTTTCTCTTTTTCCTGATAAATAGATCTAGAGTATTACAAAGCACTTGGACATAGCTCATACAAATAATATGCAGCTCTATCCAGTTCAAAGGTCCATCAAGCCCCAGGTATTCTAGATTCTGGGAGTATAAAAAGAAATGAAAGATAGTCCTTGCCCTGGAAGCGCTTATAATATAGTGAGGCAGGGGCGCCTGGGTGGCTCAGTTGGTTAAGCATCCGACTGCGGCTCAGGGTATAATCCTGAGGTTAGTGAGTTCGAGCCCCGCATCTGTCTCTGTGTTGACAGCTCAGAGCCTGGAGCCTGCTTCGGATTCTGTGTCTCCCCCTCTCTCTCTTCCTCCCCTGCTCACACTCTGTTTCCCTCTCTCAAAAATAAATAAAGATTAAAAATACATATATATATATATATTATATATATATATAGTAAGGGAGAAAAGCATATACAGAAATAACTTCATATCTAATAACAAACTCTAAAATATATCACATACAATAATAGTTAGATACAAGATTAGAGAACAAGGAAAGGATCAAAATGAAGGATACCAAGAATATAACAGTGGACATTTTGGCAGGGTCACGAATTCAGATCCAAATTCCTGGACTGAAAATTCTATATAAAATGCCAAACAATAGTTCAACCTAATCTAAACAAAATGTGATGGTTCTTAGTAATCAGAATAATGAGGGACAGAAACTATTAAAATATACACTCAGGTGACATAGTACAAGTGCACGTTTAAGCAACACATATTTGCTAAAATAAATTGTTCCCAGGCAGATCTTAAAATCAACAGTGTTATACAGATTCATGAAGGAAGAGGCTGCTTACTGACTTCTAGTGTGAAGAGCAAAGCGGTGTGGGTTAGAAAGAGATTATTTGGTGCGCCATCCAAGAAGGCGTTCTTCTCATTCGATAACATTGCTTTTCCCTGGAAATTCAAAGAATTAAAACATGAATGGTCAGGATTTCTGAAACAATGGCAAGCACCATTTATTATTGGAATGTTAATTTTTTTCCTTGACCAAGAAACCCATTGACGACAGAATTTGGTTGAAAAATACTTAAAGGAAAATAGCTCCTACCTCTTGAGTATCAGAGTTGAACTTATTAAAGCTGTCATTTTGAGATTATTTTGAATTGTGACACGTAAGACATAAGATTAAAATTTCCTCTGAACATACAGTCTTGTGTAAGGTCCAAAATGCATGTCAGCCTTCCCTGTGTATTATTTTCCTTTAAACTAACAGCATGTATTTTGCACACCAATCAATGGTAAAGGAAAATTAACACATCGTTCAGCACTATGTAACTTCTTTACAACACCTACAACCATGATTCCCATATTTTGGATTGAAATGTTTAATATATTTAGTCAGTAACTATCTATAATTAACAGTAATTTTCATTTCTACATGGTTCTCGATATTGGGATCTTTTTTCTTTTAAGTTTATTTATTTATTTTGAGAGAGACAGATACAGTGTGAGTGGGGGAGGGGCAGAGAGAGAGAAGGACAGAGAGAATCCCAAGCAGGCTCTGAGCTGTCAGCGCAGAGCCTGACGCGAGGCTTGAACTCCTGAACCGTGACGTCACGACCGGAGCCAAAACCGAGAGTCAGATGCTTAACCGACGGAGCCACCCAGGCGCCCCAATGTTGGGATCTTTTTTAATGAAAACAAGATGTGAGGTAAATGTGAGAATGGTTCTTATTTGTTTCAGGTCTGTTTGGCTTTTAAAACATCTTACATTTCTTGGTTATAAGAGGACACTGCTTATCTACCCTGGATGGTTCACAGCCCAAGAAACATCACTCCCTCTGAAGAAGTATCTGCAGTAATTAGGACAAAAGTAGAGGGGAAATATTTTAGAATCATCTGGAGAATTTTTCCAACTGTGCCTTACCACTATCACAACAGAAAGTCAGTGCCTTAGAGGTGTGCTGTGGACCTAATAACAAGACTGAAATCAAGGGTTTACCTGGAACTAAATTTAGAAGCTATTGTCCTCCA
>PITB01020326.1:22086-31018 GCA_004024585.1 Paradoxurus hermaphroditus
ACATGTTCAGTCCACATGTTCAAGAAATGTGGTCACAGAAAAGATGAAAATTAAATGGCTCATAAAAGAACCGAATTTTTCCTCCTATGTGAAATGCCAAAATTCTTTTTTCTACATATTCTAAAGTGTATGTCATCACAAAAATTAATAAGTATTTTTGTCAATAAATCTTAACTATTTTGTTTTAATTTTCCTGAACAAATGATTAAAATATTGATAATATTGACAATATTATTCCTTGAATTTAACATTCCAAAGTCTAGTTATATATATATGTGGATACATATATATATTAAGCCAGAAAATTTATCTAAATTTGACATTGAGAAGGTAATTTGGTTCAATATTATGTGCATGGAAACCAAGTCTCCAGAAGGCCTCTGATCTGTCGCTGAAGCATAAGATTAAAGGAACATTGTTGTTCAATTTTAGCACCATTCTTTTAGATTATAGCTAAAATTATCTGTTTTTTCTTAAGAAAAACTTCCCTTCTGAGAACTTAAAACAAGGAGGCTTTTCCGTGTCACAAAGAGGAATATACTGAATGACTTGCTTTTAGAATGACCTATATAGAGTTTCTCAGTCAATGAGTAAAGTTATCAAGAGGACGCTGACCCAAAAGTTTAATGAAGGTTTGTTTTATTTTTGAACAGCAGAAAACAAGTATAGATTGTGTATTTAGTAAACACGAGAAGCAAATAACTTTCCCATAAGCAAAAGTCATAACACTGAAAGATTCCAAAAAGAACTGGTATTTCAAATAGCTAAATAAATTAAACACTTATTCTTAATTTTTCTATTATGACACCACCTTTATTATTACAGAAAATATAATCAAAGTGATAGTTTAATAAAGATAAATGGGACCGCAGCTTCTGACAGTAGAGGCATACGTTTTAGCAATCCCAAACTTGCTCTCTATTACTTTCTAGTTTTATAAAAATATCTCTAAAGACAGCAAACTCCCAAATTCAGAGTGAAAAACACTGAGGCGTCTAAATAGAAACTGAGTTCAATGTTCAAATCCTCACTCTATCTTTCAGATCAGCTTGTCTGGCCGGCCATTCGGTTTTGTCACTGTCGTCATACCTCTTTCATGTTGCAAAAATTAGAAGCATTTTCCCATGTCTAAGACATCACGGATATGAATAATGGCTTCTGGATTAACACTGAGGCTTTACTAATATACTAAAATATGTACACAGTCGGCCAAATGCTTTCTCTCTACATATTCTCTTTTCGATGGTTTTCTGGATCATCTCAACATAGAAACCAAAACAACCCTAGTGAAATATTTTTGAAGTTCTGTTCTGGCATTTGGGCAGTTAAGATGTTGGTTACAGTGGAAACTGGTCCGACCTTTGGAATGCAGTTTGAACAATGGACCTTTAAAATATAACATTTGACCCCTTGGAGTTTGCATCTTAGGAAATAACACTAAAATAAGACAGAACATTCTATGCAAAGTTTACGCTGAAAAACAAACAAACAAACCCCACAAACAACCTAAATGTTCAACAACGGTAAGTGGTTAAACTGTAGTAAATATGCCTGATAGAGTAATATGTAGCCATTAAAAGAACTATAAACATAGTTAATAACACGAAAAATGTCAATAGTGACTGAAAAAATTGGATTAGAATATGATCCATAAAGTAAAAAACATATAAAGAAGGTGATGAATTATCAACTGGTAACAATGATTGTGCGGTCTTCTTTGTCTTCCTTTTTTAGGGGGCATTCAAATATTCTACAATGACTGTAATGGAGTGGTGGAACTTTAAACCGCCCCCACCCCCCCACGAATAGTTCCATTTTCTCCACTAAATATCTGATAGGGTTTATTTAAGCTACAACTTTTCATTTCTCTGGTGTTTAGTAACTTAATTACCATTTGGTCTACAAATAAGGGACATTTTTCTGCTCTTTCATACGATCGACGTCTTAATATCTTATTTATAAAATGAAAATGTTTTAAGAGATATCAAAATAAGATGTGGTAATGACCGGTCACATTAGTAGCATATTCCTACAAAATAGGAATAACATTAATTATGAAAATTATAAAATTAATTCAGTCTTTTACAGGAAACCATATAAGCAGTCCTTGGCACAATCCTCCTTAAGTAAATAACTGAAAGCAGTCATTAGCAATCTATTTTAGGAAATTATTTTTTGATATTAAAGAAATCAATGCTATGTTTTGAGGAGGCAGAAAGGCTATAAATCTTAACAAGTAAATTGGGGGAAAATTTCTTCTTTAATGTACCATCAAGGCACACTTTAGTGCTATTTTGGCTAGACCAAGAGCTTGGCCTCCACACGAATCATTTGGAAAGCTGCTTCCCATAAAGTCGTGGAATACTTCCAGCTAGTTACTCCAGTGTTCTGTCTGCTTTGCATTTTTTCCTCAATGAAATAGGACAATTAATAAACTCTGGTTACAGTACAAAGCCCAAGTTTCAGCAGCAGCAATATTATCTTTGGATCTGGATTGAGGGACATGAGTTATTCAAATACAGTTCAACTTTCAGAAAGTTGGCCATTTGCAATGCACTTATTATTTTGAAATTCTTTTCTTTCTTGTGCTTTCAATAATTTTCCTCTCGCCTTTTTTCTCCCTAATAGTGTTGTGCAGGTCATTCATTTACGGAGTGTCTACTATGCAAGTGTATCGCTATGTCTTTTTTTTTTTTTTTAATTTGTTTATCTTTGAAAGCGAGACAGAATGAGGGAGGGCAGGAGTGCACACATGAGTGGGGGAGGGGCAGACAGGAGAGAGAGAGAATCACAACCAGGCTCTGCTGTCAATGCAGAGGCCAAAGCGGGGCTCCATCTCATGAATCTTGAGCTTATAACCTGAGCCGAAATCAAGAGTTGGCCGCTTAACCAACTGAGCCATCTAGGTACCCCTGTATCGTTACTTCTGATCTTTCTCAGTATGTAATTAAATGTCAGTTTACCCACTAAATGTGACATGATTTTAGAGAATTCAATGCAGAAAAGAAAATACAATACTAGAATACTAGAAACATTCTCCTTTCAGATGGCACAGAGGTTGCGATATTACATGTGTAGAGAAAGTTCTAGGATCCCAATAAACTGCTTGGCCCTGCTGTGAACATTTACAGTCTTATCCTATAAATGCTAACCACTAGTTTTCAACGTTTAGACTTCTCTTACACATAAAGCATGAATGCCTTATATGTCATTACAAAACAGAAAGGAAATATTGTCAACCTTGACAATACAAAGGTAGAGCAGGGAAATATGGAAAGTGTGAAACAGGGAGAGGACAGAGCACTAATATCACATAACATGGCAGAGAGTCAAGGGACACTGCCTAAACTATATGGAACAAAAATAAAAATTTAAATGTGTTATTTAAAGTACAAAATAGCGCGCCATAGGTGGATTATAATACCTACAGGAATTGCATTTCAGATAGTAAAGGGAGCATTTAGAATTTTTTTTCTCAAGGAAGGCATTGTAATGGACAGTGATTAGAATCGTCGCTCTAAAGAGTTTAAGGGAAAAAAAATGGAGACATAGGAGACCTTTACCCCTCATTGAGCTCCTCATCATCACTAACAATTAAAATCCTCATAGAAGCACTATACCTTTACTTTAAGAAGTTAGGGCGTTCTGTTCCCTTTCCCAGTGGGCTCTAGGAAGGACCAAAAATCTCTTCGGAAGCAATGAGAGGTGAATACCAGGATCCTCCTGGACTCTTTTCGAGCACTGCGGTTGCTTCTCACTGACTCAGCAAAAACTCCAAATTCCCTCGGGTGTGACATCTATCTCTCCAGTTCCATTTTCTCTTCTGTACCTCATGCACAAGTAATAGTAAACCATTTTCGGCATCTTGAACAAAATACGTAGTATGTGCCTTTGTGTGTGAAATATTCTCTCTTGCCTTGTCTCCTAGTCAGAGTTCTTTTCAGCTCAGTCTTTCAGGAACATTTACTGACCCTCAACCCCCAACCCGGACAAGACAAATCACTCCCTCCCTGAAGCTATCACTGTATCTAGCCCATATTTATTTATTTTTCTTATTTTGAAAGAAAGCGAGCACGAGCAGAGTGGGGGGCAAAGGCAGGGAGGGGGGAGATAGAGAGAGAGAGAGAAAGAGAGAGAGAGAGAGAGAGAGAGAAAGAGAGGGAGAGTATGAGAATGAATCTTAAGCAGGCTCCACGCTCAGCATAGACCCTGATGTAGGGCTCAGTCTCACAACCTTGGGATCATAACCTAAGCTGAAATCAAGAGTTGGTTGCTCCAATGAATAAGCCACCCCAGGCACCAGTCTAGCCCACAGTTAAATAGTTACAAGCATCACACTGCATTATAAGGTTCTTACTTATGTATTTGTCTCCTCAATTAGACTATGAACTTTTTCAGGGAAGGAAGGGAGCCTTATTTGTCTCTGTATTCCCAATAGGTAAACGAATATTGAATAAATGAATGAACCTCTATGCTGGACCTCAGTTCTAGGACCTGTCCATCTAGATGTATAGCTGATCTTTGAGCAACACAAAGTTGCTAGGGGTGCCAACCCCCGCACAGTCAAAAATCTGTATATAACTTTTGACTCCCGAGAAATTTAACTTCTAATAGCCTACTGTTGACCAGAAAGTTTACTAACAACATAGTCGATTAAACATATTTTGTATGTTATACATACTATATAGTATCTTCTTATAATAAAGGACACCACGGACACAGGTTATTAAGAAAATCATAAGGAAGACAAAATACATTTGTACTGAAAAATCCACATATTAGTGGACCCGCACAGCTCAAACCTGTGTTGTTCGAGGGTCAACTGTTCTTCCAAGCCCACCTATCCAAAACTGAACTCATTTTTACTTTGAATCAATGCCTCCTTCTGTGTTCTTACCTCCATTTAAAGACACTACCATTATCCAGTGGCTTATCACAGAAATCTGGGATATATCTTTAGATATCTCCTCTTCCACTCTCCACATTCAGACATCAGCTTCTCTCAATTCTAACTCCCTTAACCTCCATCTTCCCTAATCCATTTCTTTATTTCCCTTGGTAATACTTTGTTTCAATATTCAAGTATTTGATTCCTAGACTTTTGTGACAACCAGGCTTGACTGCTGACTTACTCAGGTACTGTTAGTGCAAATTAGAGCCATACAGACAAATGAGAAAGGCATTCTATTAAGGGAAAAATAAAAACAAACAAAACAAAATGAAAAAACAAAGAAAAGCATTTCCATCATGCTTATAATCCGGAAGGCAAGCATGGCCTGGAAAGCTGAAGGTGCCTTTGTGTTGAAATCTGCTCCAATCTGGAGGTAGTTCTTAGATCAGCTGCTCAGTTGTCCTGAGAATTCCTTTACTTTTCTCCTGTGCTGTTTCTTTGAAAGTACATAATTTTGATAAATGGCAAACTCCACTGCTAATTAAGTAGGAATGCATAGGAGATAATTCTGAGTCTTTGCATGTGTGAAAATGTTATTATTCTACCCTTACACTAAAATGATAATTTTGCTGGGTATAGAATTCTATACTGAAATCATTTCCCCTCAAATTTTGAAGATATTCTTATTTATAGTATTTTCCCTAAAGTCATTTGCAGTTCTTGATTCCTTGTATGGAATTTTGCTTCTTTCTCCTCTCTGAAAGCTTTTAGAATATTTTCTGAGTTTCTGATATTTCACAATTATGTGTGTTGGTATGAATTATTTTACAATTATTATAATGGATACTTTCAATCTATAAACTGATTTCCTTCAATTACACAAACTTTCCTTGTATTATTCTGTTGATAATTTTCTATCATTATATTTTTTTTTTTTATCTTTATGGAATTCCATTTATTTGCATGTTGAACTTTCGGGACTGATCCTCTATTTTCCTATCTTTTCTATCCCATTTTCTTTTTTTTTTTTAATTTTTTTTTTAATTTTTATTTACCTTTGACAGAGAGACACAGTGTGAGCAGGGGAGGGGCAGAGAGAGACACAGATTCTGAAGCAGGCTCCAGGCCCCGAGCTGTCAGCACAGGGCCTGACGTGGGGCTTGAACTCACAAACCGTGAGATCACGACCTGAGCCGAAGTCAGTGCTCAACTGACTGAGCCACCCAGGCGCCCCTCTCTCCCGTTTTCAAGTTCCTTGTCTTCTTCTCATCCCCCTGCCTCAAAAGTTTCCTTAGCTCTTTCAACTCAACTACTAAATTACTTTTAAATTTAATTTTTAATTGCTAGGACTCTTGTATTCTCTGATTACACCCTTTAAAGTTTAAGTTCAGTTTTAAGTTCACAGCAAAATTGAGCAGAAAGTATGGAGAGTTCCCACATCCCCCCTAACCCCACACATGCCCAGCCTCTACCACCATCAACATTCCCCACTGGAGTGGTACGTTTGTTACAAATGGAGTCTACACTGACACATCATTACCCAAAGTCCATAGTTTAGAGTTTACTTTTGTGTTCATCCCCCGTGCTGTGCTTATTCATTACTCCTTCTCCTCTAGCCCCTGGCAATCACTGGACTTTTCATTGTCTCCACAATTCTGTCTTTTCTAGAATATCATATCATTTGGCCATTTTTTTAAAAGTAGGCTCCATGCTCAACATGAGACCAAGAGTTGCACGCTCTAACAACTGAGCCAGCCAGGTGTTCCAAGAATGTCATATAGTTGGAATTGTATAGGATGTAGCCTTTTCAGATCGGCTACTGTCACTTAGTAGGATGCACCAAAGGTTCCTTCATGTCTTTTCATTGCCCGATGCTTCATTTCTTTTTAGCACTGAATAACATTTCATTGTCTGGATGGACCAGCATTTATCCATTCATGTACTGAAGGACAACTTGGTTATTTCTAAGTTCTGGCTTTTATGAGTAAAACTGCAATAAACATCATGTGTAGGTTTTTGTGTCAACATGAGTTTTCAATTCATCTGGGTATATACCACATAGTGCGACTGCTGGATCAAGTGGTAGCCTCTATACCTTTACATCATGGTCTTCATATGTTGTGTCAACATTTAACCTTCAAAATTATAGAATGGATACTTACTCACATTTGGAGCTTCCATTTGGAGTATAAGGGGAAAAAAATGAGTTCACCATAACTCTAAGACCTTTGGCCTAAGCAACTAGAAAGAAGATGCTGTCATCTATTTAGATGAGAAAACAGTGGAAGGTATAGATTAGCAGTGCAAAAGCACACACTTTGGTTAATTTGAGACATATATCCTCCATCATCCAAGTGGAGATGTATGTCATGGAGGCAGTTGTACAGGAGACTGAAATTCAAGGGAAGAGAACCAGGCTAAGAATATAAAGTTTAGGGTCACCATGAGCCCTAGAGTGAGTTCAAAAGAAAAGAGATCAGGGGCGCCTGGGTGGCTCAGTCGGTTAAGCGTCCTACTTCAGCTCAGGTCATGATCTCACGGTCTGTGAGTTTGAGCCCCATGTTGGGCTCTATGTTGACAGCTCAGAGCCTGCAGCCTGCTTCAGATTCTCGGTCTCCCTCTCTCTCTCTGCCCTCCCCTGCTCATGCTCTGTCTCTCTCTCTCTGTCTCTCAAAACTAAACATTAAAAAAAAAAAAAAGGACGAAATCAGAGGAATAGTCCTGGGGTACTTGGATGTTTAGAAGACGGAGAGATGAAGATTCAGCATAAAGAGAGAAGTATTCAGTGAAATAGGAAGAAAACCATGAGAGCGTGAACAAGTGTTAAACACAGGAAGGAACAACTAACTGTGTCAAATGCTGCTGAATAGTCAACTAAGGTCAACACTGATAACTGACTGCTGGCTGTGGCAACTAAGTGTAAGTCTCTGGGGGGATGTTGGGGGAAAGTCTAACCAGAGCAGGTTCAAAAGAGAACAAGAGGAAGAGGAACTGTCTAGTGTAAGGAAGTCTTTTGAGAAGTTTTGCTACGAAGGCATGGGGCAGATGGAAGGAATGTGGAGTCATTCTTAAAATGGAAGAAATAGATTCTTTGTAAGCTGATAGGAAGAAAACAAGGAACAAAGATGATTAAAGAGAGGAGACGGGAGGAGAGTGGCTGGAATGATGTAGGTGAGAGCAGACAAAATCACAGCATAAGTAGGGAGGCTGGTCTTAGAAAGGAATGCCAAGAGTTTATCCAAGGTGACAGAGCACATGGCACAAACGAAGATAGGAAGGTATAAGTGGTGGCAAGAGCTTATGATTCCGTCTATTTTCCCAGTGAGGAAGCAAGTGAGGATGTCCACTAAGAACGTAATCAGTGAGAATACGGTGAAGGCTGGAGAGAAAGGAGATATGAAAGTCACCTCCTAGAGAGCAGAGTCAGCAAGTGCATGAACTGAAGATAACGAGGATTGTGTGATAGCATCACGGATCCACCAGACACCGAAGTACAGTGATATCCGTCTGCATGGTTGTGTTTTTCTGCCCTGTGTCAGGCTCTGTGCTGACCACTCATAGCCTGGGGCCTGCTTCGGATTCTGTGTCTCCCTCTCTCTGCCCCTCCCCCAGTTGCACTCTGTCTCACTCTGTCTCTCTCTCTTTCTTGCTCTCAAAAATAAATAAACATTAAAAAAAAAAGAATTAAACTCATGATTCTGGCATTGAAACTGAAGTAATCCAAACATAAAAGAGACTAGACAGATAAAAAGATCAGGAATGATGGACACAGAATATTTGTTAATGCCAAAAGAGAAACTTTATTAAAGCAGTTCTGTAGTTCATATACTTTTACTTACTGTAACTGAAAAGAACTTAATACACAAACGAATTATATAATAAAGGTCCAAATGGAAAAATACTTATAAATAACCATACTGTTTTAATTGCATATAAATCTGTCATTTACAAAAAGACTACCTTAT
Source organism: Paradoxurus hermaphroditus (assembly GCA_004024585.1). Classification (NCBI taxonomy): domain Eukaryota; kingdom Metazoa; phylum Chordata; class Mammalia; order Carnivora; family Viverridae; genus Paradoxurus; species Paradoxurus hermaphroditus. The sequence continues at coordinate 30,943 of PITB01020326.1, forward strand.
TCCAGACTTGCAACTAAAAACATACAACTACCTAAATAAATCCAAAGTTTGGTGACCTTGCCTCCTATAGAGAAGG
>PITB01020327.1:0-31034 GCA_004024585.1 Paradoxurus hermaphroditus
GCTATTTTTAATACATAAAAGGAATCCTTTGTGTTTGAAAGTCTTAAATCCCAAACATTAAATATCAAAGAATAATTTCAATCCAAATTCTTTATACATAAATCTTTTACATATCCTGTTTTATTTTGTAGCAAATGACTGTAATTGACTGTTTTTCCAAACTGGAAAGGAAAACCACCAAGTGTATTGCCTATTTTGTTAATCCAAACAAGATGTGTTAGATTGTATCTCACAAAATGTCTTTTCTTTCTTCAAGATCCCCTTGGAAAGGACTTCCCGAACTGACCAATGAGAATGGCCAATACTGCCCTTTCAGCTGCGAGACACAAGCCTGGTCAATTGCTACTATTCTCGAAACACTTTTTGACTTATAGCTGATTCACGGGTATGGATTATGTATGCAGCTACCTGTATTATGGAATGCAAGGTCAAAATATAAAGGCTTTATATGCACAGGCTCAAGTTATTTTAAAAATCTCACTTATATAATATTGATGCCCAATTAGGTAAAACTTTAAAAACATTGATTTTTTTCTTTTGTTTTGTTTTTAATGTACAGAGGTAGCTTTTGACTTGAAAGAAAACCTGCCGTTACCAATGGGATGTTTTTCTTTTGGATTCATGAAAGATTCCTTAAATGCCTAGAAATAAATAGTTTGAAATCCAGAGTTCGAAACATAAATCATGTAATCTTCTACTTGTACATAAGTGAAAATGAAGTACGAGAATGTAATAATGAAAGAAATGGAAAAGTAACCTTAAATTGCAGAGTTTATTTTCATCAGTAATAATATATATTGATTATTCTGTAGTCAACTAATGTTCTCACCTTTTACTACATTATTCCTAGCACCTTCTACACTGCATTCGATAAATATTAACTGCATATTGAATCATGGAAGTGTCTACCTGCAATGTTATGTTCAGAAATGGAACACAGATATTCACTGTGTGGGTTTTTTTCACTAAAATATTAATATGTTTTTAATATATGAATGCCATAATTTTCTTAGGTTAATGATGCTTAGGATATATGAGAAAACACAAGAATTTAAGAATTTATTTCCTAAAAATAGTTTTGTAAAATTAGTCTTGAGTTCCAGTTTCCTACTGTGAGATGGTTCACATTCTCAAAGTGCACATCGTTGGGCACATTTATGAGAACTTTAAGAAAAACATGCTATATTAATTTTCTGAAACTTAACAATTATTTTTAGTTTCTGTGCAAAAGTGTATTGATAGATCATAGCAGAATCTAGTTTCCTATTAACTAGAGCCTACATTGACAAGTTTAGCATTGAGAACAATCTTAATATAATAAAAACATAGACAGGAATTTAGTAGTTCTCTTAAATTCAGTAGAATCATTTGAAATGTTTTTCATGACCTTAAATCTGAAAAGTCCTAAAAGGAAAAAGGTTTTTAACATTGATATGAGTTGTTATTTTTGAACAATATTTAATCTCCAGATGGAATTTTTTTATTGTTTACTGTTTTTGTCTCAAGAAAACACTTAAATAAGATCATTATACTTTTAGTTGAAAGAAAATAGTTGCAAAAATCCTTTCATCACTATTTAATATTATTCAGTGGTATATTTATAGTTAATAAAATAATGGTACTTTCCTCAGTTAAAGGTAACATACCCAACCATCTTAAGTATGATTAAGAAATAAAAATAAGAAAAGAAAGCAAACTAAAACTTTTAGGTAGCAAAAATATATGAATACCTATGTCAAATTCCTATGCTCAAAAGCTCATGCAGCTTAATGTATGCTGCACAGCGTTCTTCAAAACAGACCGTACTTTAGAAAAGTTTTAACTAGGGGCATCTGGGTGGCTCAGTCGGTTGAGCATCCAACTTCTGCTCAGGTCATGATCTCGCAGTATGTGGAGTTCAAGCCCCATGTCTGACTCTGTGCTGACAGCTCAGAGCCTGGAATCTGTTTCGGATTCTGTGTCTCCTTCTCTTTCTGCTCCTCCCTGCTCGCACTCTGTCTCTCTCTCTCTCTCTCTCTCTCTCTCTCAAAAATAAATAAACATTAAAAAATTGAAAAAAAAGAAAAATAGTTTTAACTAGCTTGCTTTTTTGGTTTCCCAACCTAAAGCAAATAAATCCTAGAAATTTAAGGAGAGTTGTGATATTAATCTGATCACTGTCTATAAACACATTGGTTTCCAAGTTTCCCTTCCTTCTTCATTGCTCATATAACTTTCTCTAAGCTTTGCAGTTAAAAGGAATGACATTCCTTGAGAGAGAAAAACATTAGTCATAAAGGGTTTATGCAGTTACGTTGCTGTACTTTAACTTCTATATTAAAGGTAGAAAGAAAAATAACTGAAAAACCAGTATTTAATAAAAGCAAGAAGTAATAGCTGATAATTAAATAGGATGGATGGATGGATAGATAGGTAGGTAGGTAGGTAGGTAGGTAGGTAGATAGATAGATAGATAGATAGCAAGTTGGGTTGTAGGGCAGTTCCCACCTCAGTAATTTTTAACGATATCATGTTGTACTAGAAAATTAAGTGGTTGATATTTCAATAAGGAATATTAGGGAAAGAACATTTTGATAATATGCATGATCTTTTTTAAAGTGTAAGAAGGCATGTTAGACCTTATTTCATCAAAGGTAGTCAAAACAACGGTTTTAGACTTTAGAGGCATAAATGTCATTTAACTAAAGAACGTTTAAGTAGAATGCTTCATTTCTGAATGATGTTGAATGATGTTCTGTTATATTACATTTTGGCGATGGGTTTATGCCTTGGTTCTTCACTAATCCAGATCAGACTTACTCTTTAACATGAGAAGTAAACTTGCCAGTAGAACCAGTATGCTGTGATTATTTAATGTTTCAAAGATAATTGAGGAAACATTAGACCCGTCATCATTTCTGTGGACAGTAAAACCTGTGTGAATTGTAATCCATTTCTAATATGTCTTCAACTGCTCTATCTAGTAAGAAATGTCATTTTTATGTCTGTGTGCCAAGAAAATAAAAATATTTTCTGAAGGACTGTATTTTACTTTCATTCCATTATTTACCAATTAACTAATCTTTTGATGTTGACCTCTACCATTTATTCAGGGCTTGCTTATTTAGGATGTTTATTTTTTTGCAGGAAATGTGAGGGCAGAGAGAAGAAGAATTTTAGGCTGTTTGGCAATGCATTCAATTAGCCATATTGAAATTAGAAGCAAAATAATACTTTTGATGTATAATTAGATCAGTTAACTCTTCTGTTATTTCTTGAAACATTTTACCCTACCATGAATTTTTTATTTACCTTCCATCAAGTTGCTAAAAGGCAAATCCCGTAGGCCGGGACAGATAGTAAATAGATGTGCGCTTCCTACGGTGGCCAGAAAGATTGCTTCACTTTTAATTATAAGAATAACATCGAGTGACCAAAATTGATCCATTTGGTCTTTGCCTTAATTACTTCATTTTTACTCCAGATATGTCTCTTTATCTTCAGATAAAAAAGAATAACCTAGAAATCCAAACTTCTATCAGTTTTTATGAATGAATTTGTCAAACAGATCAGTGTGCCAAGATAATAAACTCAAGCGCACTGTTTGGTTTGGGTTTTTTTCCATTTGTACGAGCCTTGAGCTATTAAGTAATATTTTATCATTTTGGCTACAGTTTTTTTCCTAATATTTTTCTTGGGGTTTTTTTTTTTTTTTTGGGTTAGAAGTATTTTGCTTAACTTACAAAACACATTTGATTTTTCTTTAATCAAATCATTTCATGTTTATCTTCGCGAACTGTTCTATCTCTTCAAAATTTAATCAACCCCATTTAATAATTTAATAAGCTTTTTCTTCTGTTTTAAGGTTATCTCTATGGAAATTTCTAACAAATTTAATATTAGTGTTTTATAACAGTACCCAGTAATGAGGTGAGACATTACTTAGTTTTTATCCAAACTGTTATATTCCAGACTCATCAATTGAATATGACTTGTAGGGGCACCTGAGTGGCTCATTTGGTTAAGCGGCCGACATCGGCTCAGGTCATGATCTCACGGTCTGTGAGTTTGAACCCTGCGTCAGGCTCTGTCCTGACGGCTCAGAGCCTGGAGCCTGCTTCAGATTCTATATCTCCCTCTCTCTCTGCCCTTCCCCTGTTTATACTCTGTCTCTAGGTCTCTCAAAAATAAATAAATGTTAAAAAAATTTAAAAAAAAAAACAAAAAGAATATGACTTGTAGTGATTCCTTTTTTCAATTATTTAATTTCTGGGATATACTATTGAAATTATTTGTGCCGTTCACTCATTTAACTATTATAATATTTTATTTTAATATTTTTAGAGTTATTTCCTACCAATCTCCTACTCTTCTTTCTTAGAATCCTGTTTTATATATCCCCTTTTGTTCTTCTTAAGTATTTCTACCTATCCAAAAAGTATTCTCTTACTATTTTTACTAAGCTTATACTCACACTCTAAGTTAATGTGATTAGAACTGACATTTACAGTATTTAATCTCATCTAACAACATTCAAAACAATTTTTAGCTTGCTGAAATTCTTACTAATCTTTATGTTTTTTGTTGTATTATGTATGTAATCCATTTTGTTGTATTATGTATGTAATCCATTTTGGTTCAACTTAATAGCCAATTAGTTGGAATAACAAATTCAGACTTGGGGCACCTGGGTGGCTCAGTTGGTTAAGCACTTGACTTTTGGTTTTGCCTCAGGATTTGATCTCACTGTTCATGGGATTGACCCCACTTTGGGCTCTGCACTTTGGACAGCATGGAGCCTGCTTGGGATTCTCTGTCTTACTTTCCCTCTGCCCCTCTGCCACTCACTCTCTCGCTCTCTCAAAATAAATAAATAAACATTAAAGAAAAAAAAGTCTTGCCCTAAGTCACACAACACGTAAATTGCTGAACCAAGACTCCACCCTTAGTCTTCCTATTACAAATCATCTCCCAAAGATCCTGAAAATTGCAGGTTTCTGTGCTCATGCTCACAGTTCTTGCCATCATCCATCCATAGGTCAAGCATGGCTATTATCAGTTGACACCTGATTATAGAAAGCATTAGATCTTGCTGTATTTGGGTCTAGACATAATCCCTTATCACCTGATCAAAACACTTTATCTCCAGCCATCTGCCTTAATAAGATAACTGATTTATTCCTGGCGAAATATTCAGACCCCCAAGTGCCAAGCATGGGTTATGTTACACAACTTGGATACATTTGCAAATATAAGTGTCCTATCAGGGTGAGACAGAAAAAAAGTCAGAGACGAGGAAAAGAATATAAGAGATGGCCAACTGTCAAAGCTACCACATGAAAATTTTGCTAAGAATTTAGGATTCACTCCCAGGCATGAAGAATACTCAAGGAAGCAAGGTTATATCTATGGAAATTTACCAACAAATATGGCACTTAATTCTGCAAATGTTCAACGTTAACATTTATTGAAATTAATGTATTTTAAAAGGCAAAACTAAGCACTAAGTCTTATAGTGCTTAAAAGCATCTTTTATTATAACATAAAAGTGCTCCAAAAATAATTCACCTTAACCACCACATCGCACTCGATGGATCACAAGGTCTCACCTTTACCCGACTAGATTTTCATCTATTCCCCTCTTTCTGTTTGCACTCTTGTCTTGTCCTTAGACTAATATAATAATTTCTTTGTTGCTCACAACTTACTTTGACTTTCATAGAACTATGGGGAAAATCTCTCTTGAACACTGATTATAACCCATCACTGCTCAGAGGACATTTGGGATCTTCTATAAAATCTGGCCCAATCTCTTTCCAGTCTTGGTGCAGCCACACTTTGCTCTTTCCAAAGCTGATTACTTTCCTATCTGAGGCTTTGTTTCTTCAACCATAAAAATAAGAATGATAGTAACACTTGGGGCACCTGGGTGGCTTAGTCTGTTAAGCATCCAACTCTTACCTTGGCTCAGGTCATGATCTCACAGTTCGTGAGCTTGAGTCCTACATTGGGCTCTGTGCTGACAGCATGGAGTCTGCTTGGGATTCTCTCTCTCCCTTTCTCTGTGTACCTCCCACCAGCCCTCTCTCAAAACTAGATTGATTAATATTTTAAAACATCTTTAATACCTATAATACTCTATATACCTTTAATACTCTATAGGGTAGGTATAAGGTACCTACCCTATAGAGAAGTAAAGATTCATGAAGGTGACCCATGGTAGATCAAGATTAAGTTTGATGCCATGTGGGGCACTGGGGTGGCTCAGTCGGTTAAGCACCTGACTCTTGATTTCGGTTCAGGTCATGATCCCAGGGTCATGGGATTGAGCCCCAAGTCAGCCTCCATGCTGGGCATTGGAACCTGCATAAGATTCTCTCTCTCCCTTTCCCTCTACCCCTCCCCTGTTCACGTTCATGCTCTCTCTCACAAAAAAAAAAAAAAAAAAAAAAAGTTCAATGGCATTTGACAGAACCCAAATGACAGTGGTCTGAGATTGAGGTACAGAGGTATGCAATCCAAGGCTAATACCCTGGTTCTTTGGTCATCAGGAACCAAGGCTAGCAACTAGTGAACGAAGAACACTTTATCATTTCTCAGGTGTAACATGAGCTCATTGTCTCCTAGATGTGAGCAGAGGTGTACAATAATCTGTTCATTTATTTTAATCGGTGGTTTCTCCAAGTTATTTTTTCTCTTGACTTTCCAAAGCGTGATCTTGGGAAAACAAGAACTCAAAGCTCCTATTATCTGAATTCTTTGCAAATTTTATGCCTTGGTTGAAATAAGAACAAATTTTATAATTAATAACTTACACTTTTTTTAAAAAGTTTATTTATTTTTGAGACAGAGAATGAGTGGGAGAGGGGCAGAGAGCGAAGGAGACACAGAATCTGAAGCAGGCTCCGGGCTCTGAGCTGTCAGCACAGAGCCCGACGCGGGGGTCGAACTCATAGACTGCGGGATCATGACCTGAGCTGAAGTCGGACGCTCAACCAACTGAGCCACCCAGGAGCCCCCATTTATACTTTTAAAATTCATTTAACAGTAAATTTTAAAGTATACTAATACATGGATTTTTTTACAGTACAGTACTTTAAATGTATTTTTGCTTTTTTTTTCTAAATTTTATTTATTTTTGAGAGAGAAAGAGAGTGCACACAGGGGAAGGGCAGAGAGAGAGGCAGAGAGAGAGAGAGAGAGAGAGAATCCCAAGCAGGCTCCACACCATCAGTGCAGAGCCCACTGCAGGACTTGAATTCAGGAGCCGTGAGATTATGACCTGAGCCAAAGTTAGACACTTAAATGACTGAGCCACCCAGGTACCTCTCTCTTATTATTTTCTTTTTTTTTAATATTTATTTATTTTTGAGAGACATAGAGACAGAGTATGAGCAGGGGAGGCGCAGAGAGAAGGGGGAGACACAGAATCCAAAGCAAGCTCCAGGCTCCGAGCCACCAGCACAGAGCCTGATGCGGGGCTCGAACCCACCAACTGTGAGATCATGACCTGAGCTAAAGTCAGACGCTTAACCGACTGAGCCACCCAGGCGCCCCTCTCTTATTATTTTCTTAATAACATTTTATTTCCTCTAGCTTACTGTATTATAAGAATACTGTAGACAATATGTATAACATATAAAATATGTGTTAACTATGTTATCAGTAAGGCTTCCCGTCAACAGTCAGCTGTTAGTAGTTAAGATTTTGGGGAATTATGGGGCGCCTGGGTGGCTCAGTTGGTTGAGTGTCTGACTTCAGCTCAGGTCATGATCTCCGGGTTTATGGGTTCAAGCCCCACCTGGGGCTCTCTGCTGTCTGCACAGAGCCTGCTTCAGATTCTCTGTCCCCCTCTCTCTCTCTGCCCCTCCCCTGCTCACCCACTCTCTCTCTCTCTCTCTCAAAAACAAACATTAAAAATTATAAAAAATAGATTTTGGGGGGTCAAAAAGTCATATGCAGCTTTTGGACTGCACGAGGGGTCGGCATAACCCCTTTGTAGTACAAGGGTCACAGGTGCACTTGAGCTGCACACTTGAGATTTATGCACTTTTCCGTCTATAGGTTAAACACCAATAAAAAGTCTCCCACCTCTCCCATAAAAACCTTTACAGAGCCCTTGTACAACAATTGTAATTGAACTTACATTTTGTGCTTTACCACTTGAGGTTAAGATGCTTCACACCATCTACTGTGTGAAGTAGTCTTTGTTTTTATTGATGCTAAAGTTATCCTTTTAGAATTATTACTCCGTTTGATGAGTAAACCTGTTTGTCCTAATTATACAATATAATTAGCTTGAGTTTTATATAGGCTTCTCTCTCTCTCTCTCTCTTTCTCATGCGTTCACGCGTGTGTGCGCACGCACGCGCGCGCACACCGCCCCCCCCCCCCGCCTTTTTACACATTTCTAATAAAAATTAGGACTTAAGTGCCTTACCCAACGCTACAGAAATTTTTTAGATAAGGGTGCCCTGATGCCTAGCTCAAAGATCTTTGTCCTCTAATTCCACGGTGTAAGAGAAGAACGGGGGGACTCTGGGCAACTTCCCTGATGAAAATCTGCCATTTGCCCTCTTGTGACAACAGAGGGTTCTATGCCATTTGGATAAAGCTATAAAATCGACCCTATGGTTGAGAGGTCGGGGAATTCAAGAAAGTTAGATTTCCCATCAAAACAATATGAGCATTTCTTTAAAGTAGTTTTTGACTTCTATGGAACATGGTAATCCTTTTATATTCTAAACAGAATTCTTCAGCTAAAAAGCACTCATCATTTCTCAAATGTCACAAAAAGCCATCATTGGAAACTTAGGCACAATTAAGATTTCTCTTTTTTTGCCACATTCTTTTTTATTTTAATTTTTTTAATGTTTATTTATTTTTGAGAAACATAGAGGCACAGCATGAACAGGGGAAGGGCAGAGAGAGAGGGAGACACAGAATCGGAAGCAGGCTCCAGGCTCTGAGCTGTCAGCAACAGAGCCCAACAAGGGGCTCGAACTCCCAGACCGCGAGATCATGACCTGAGCTGAAGTCGGCCGCCCAACCGACTGAGCCATCCAGGCGCCCCTTTTTGCCATATTCTTAAACGTATGTTTGATTTTGAAAAGAAGGCCTTTCAGGAGCCTTTCTGCAAGCTCCCCGAAGATCCAGGAAGGTGGTGCACGCAGAGGGGCGCCGGTCTCTGCCGACGGCGGCTCTGGAGGCTGGGCAAACTCCGAGGAGCGCCGCCAGAGGGCAGTGTGTGCTCAGCTCACGACCCGACCCCCCACGGACTGCACCGTCCTAAGGCTGAGCCTTTCTCGCCAGCGGGAGGAACCAACTCTTTTACCCTCAGACGTTTGCCAGGCGAAATCAGGATACGTATGCTTTCTTTAAATTTCATATATCTAACTATATAGTAAGTTTGATATAAATTGTAAGATATGGACACCTTTCCTCTCATTAATGAAACTTCACTTTCCTTTTGGATCAATAGCGAATATATTCTGCTCTGCCTTGTCACTCTTTACATAAACCTTTCCAAATACTCCCAAACTTCCCTATTGGGGTTGGTGACATTGCCCTTGGAAATGAGCTAACTGATTCTAAAAGAGATGCAATGACTTTTTAACAAATCACTTGGTAAGAGACAGTGCCAATTAGGACAGTCAGCTCTGGAATTACAAATTCTTCACGTTTCCATTCAAAAATGGTCATTTCTCCAATTTGCCATCTCTTTTTAAACAACACAGTTCTGTTTTGTATTGTTTTTTTAATTTTATAATGTTTATTTATTTTTGAAAGAGAGAGACAGAGTGCAAACGGGGGAGGGGCAGAGAGAGAGGAGACAGAATCTGAAGCAGGCTCCAGGTTCTGAGCTGTCAGCACAGAGCCCAACGCGGGATTTGAACTCAGAAACCACGAGATCATGACCTGAGCTGAAATCCAACGCTCAACTGGCTGAGCCCCCCAGGCGCCCCGCCATTGTCTCTTTATCAGCAAGTTCATTCATGCATCTTTATAGGAAAGAAATCCTTTAGTTTGGTAATCGTTTCTCAATATATGTGTGAAGAAAATCATCACGTTGTGCACTTAAGCTTAAACAATGTTGTATGTCAGTTATATCAGAATAAAGCTGGGGGGGGGAGAAATAAAGCCAAGGCCCCAAAACCAAAGTTAAATATTATTATTTTGACACTAGATAAGGTTGAAGTTTTAATTCAAGACAAAATTGAAGAAGTTTTTTTTTTCAACCAGTGAAAAGATTTTAATTTCACTTTAGTAAATCACCTTTGCCTGAAGCCTCTTTGGATAACAATCTCTACTACAGTATTAAGAGGGAAGGTATTTCTATGTAGCCAGTTTGGGTCAGAATGATGAGATTCCCACTGCCTTCAAATTATTTCCTATGGTTAGGGGTGGGTAGGATATTGAGTAAAGAAACATGGGAGACATTTCCTCATTGTAAAGTATTTGAAGTTGGAGAGGTTGAAAGGCAAGCTCTGTTTTCTGTAGACTCTGTAAAATGTCTCAGCATTTTATATGACTCTATAAAGTTTAACCTTTTTCCTTTAGTGAACAAAGTAACTCAATCCTATCTTATTTTGTTCTCAGCCAATTTTGGATGAGACCCTCTCCTCCTCAACTCAGAGATTTTCAGGGCACAAGTGTCTAGAAAAAATTTTTAAAAATAGGAGACATGACCATGTCTAAAATATGACAGTTTGTTCTTAAGAGCAGAGGTCCATAACCTTGGTCCTTTCTTTCCTGGTAGCATTCTTAAAGCTGGCATTTTAAACCTCTTCGAACAAGTTGTAAAGGAAGAATTAGGCATCTATCCATTTCTGTTTGGTATTGGAAGAAAAGAAAAAGATCCTGGAGGCGTTGGAATGGGGTTTGTTTGCTTTCTCCTCAAAAATGATCACAAATTGCTCTTGGAGTGTCCTTTCTAGTCAACGTTGGTGTTTTCGAATAACAAAAATGAAAAAACTTCAGGTCTAGCATTACTTTCACATTCATGACCCGGAGATTTACATGTAAAAGAAAACAATTGTGAATATGGCTTGGTTTATAAGAATAATACCCTCCTCCTCAATTCTTCTGAACTAGAGATCTCCGGTCATTATGATTCAGAATCCAGAGCCTGCAAAGAGCTCTAGAGGTTAAGCTGATTACTCAATAAAGAGTTGGAGAAGGGCGCCTGCGTGGCTCAGTCGGTTAAGCGTCTGACTTAGCTCAGGTCACGATCTCATGGTTTGTGAGTTCCAGCCCCTTTCTGGGCTCTGTGCTGACAGCTTAGGCCTTCGGATCAAGTAGACAGTAATATTTTTCTGAAGGTAAATGAAATTCACAAATCACGTTCAAACTCATGTTTAACCCTAACCTCTAACAAGAGTTGCTACAAAAAATGCCGACATTTCAGTTTAACTCCCTGCAGAATACCCCTCGCATTCTCCAGTGGAGATGTCAACATTGCTCAGGAGCCATCAACCAAACAGAGAGGAGACTTCGAGGAATGTTTATGATCAAAACAATTCAGGAAGTAGAAAGTTGGCACCCACAAATAGTGAGCAGGGCGTTCAAATGAAGTAAAGACGGTCATCACCCTCCCAGTTCACCAGAAGCTGGAAGAAAAAATAAATCTTGAAAAAATAGTAACTGGGATATAGCTCAAGATGGGAGACAACTTGGCCTCCCTTCTCTTCACAGACCAGGGCTACTCAGAATGCTCCACAAACCAGTGCAGGGAAACGAACGGTGTATCACAGGTCCACAAATAGAGGAATATAGAAACTGAGTATGAGCACTTTGAAAATTTTATAGCAGTCTGGCATTGCCTGATCAGGTTGGTTTTTTTTTTTTATCACATTTTCCTGGCAGTTCCTTTTTATTGTATTTTACCAAAAGTATCAATCCAAAATGATTTGGGAGGAAAAGTGTTGGTCCTTCACTGGGATCATTTGAGAAGCTTTGCCCTCAAAGAGCTTTTGTGAAGTCACCCCTGGAGCGCCTGGGTGGCTCAGTCTGTTGAGCGGCCGACTTCCGCTCAGGTCATGATCTCAGGTCTGTGAGTTTGAGCCCCGAGTCAGGCTCTGTGCTGACGGCTCAGAGCCTGGAGCCTGCTTTGGATTCTGTGTCTCCCCCTCTCTCTCTGCCCCTCCCCCGCTCACGCTCTGTCTCTCTCTGCCTCTCAATAATAAACATTAAAAATTTTTAATTAAAAAAAAGGATAAATTTTTTTTTTAAAAAGAAAGAAATGAATCCCAGTTAAGGGTGAGTGTATGGGGAGGGGGTGTGGGCACAAGGTGTGCATGAGGTCCAGTAGCAAGGGAGTACGAAACCCCTAAAAATCGGAGCTATCAATGTTACTGCATGGAGTGGGTAGAGGAAGAGGACTCTCATAAAGGAGACTGAGAAGAAGCAAAGGAATCATCAGAGAAATGAGAGAACAGACAAGAAAGTGGTGTTATGGAAACCAGGAGAGTTGATAAGCAATGCTTGGAAGGAAAAGAAGTGTCTGCGGTTATCCCAACCCAAGAGCAAGCAGGAAGGCGAAGAGGAAGAAAAGATGGAAATTCAGCCCGACCTCTCTGAGGAGGTGGAAGTTTGTGCCTCACCCAGTGGAATGTAGAGCTAGCCTGGCCCCCGGGGGCTCACCCCGGGGGCTCACCTCCAGAGCCTCGGCTAAGATGACTTGTTTCCGGAGGCAGTGGGGCAGTGCCCAAAAGGCCGCGTCCGCCTTCAGGCCCCGCCCACTGAACTCTTCCCAGGAAGTTTGGCGCAGCTCTGTGGAGCTTTCCGGGAGGATAGACACGCCCCAGACTGTGCTGTCCAATATGAGAGCCGCCGGCTGCGTGTGGCTAGGGTAACGGAGGAAAGAGGGTTTCTAATTTGGTTAAATGTTAATTCAAATAGCTGCAGGTGAGTAGTGGCTGTCATATTGGATAGCAGAGTTTTGTTTGTTTATTTATTTACTTTTGACAGAGAGAGAGGGTGCAAGTGAGCAAGGGGCAGAGAGAGAGAGGGAATATCAGAGGGGCAGAGGTGGGAGAGAGAGAACGGAGGCTCATCTGAAGCAGGGCTCAAGCTCACCAGATGTGGAACTCAAATTCTGGATGGCGCAGGTTGAAACTAATAATCTCTTCCACCCATCCCACCTCTGTATCCCCCTGTATGCCCACAGTGAGTTGCCTGCGGGCTGAGAATAAGGGCAGATCGGGCAGAAGAGTGGGCGATGTAGAGGAGAAAGATCAGTGGACACGCAAGCCCACAACTGGCTTGGATTTAGGCTGGGTCAACGCAGACCTAACAGCATGAGGTCCCAGAGTGCATGTCCAGCTGCCCGTCTTGCAAGGCTGTGCTTTGAGCCTGGAGCTGACTCACCAGATAGCTTCCAGTGCCTCTTCTTGAGACCCAGCCCCATCCCACCCCACCCCCAATAAAAAAGGTGTGAGAAGTAAGACAGATGATTCATTTTTAGAAATACCAAAATAAAAGCTGTGCTCTCTAATTAACGGTAAGTTTACAATCTATTGGAAATACTTAGGAAACCCCTCCCACACACGGACACACACAGTGGAGTCCCAAACCCTTAGACACTTCACTTCCTGGTTCTTCTTCCCCTCTCTGTTTCACAGGCTTATTTTGTCAGGCTTTGCAGTGAGCATGCAAAAGAACAGAGGAAGGAGGGACTGAAAGTCTCTGTTTGTTCCAATCAGACTACTCTTTGAATTACAGGGGCATAGGCAAGGACCAGTAAGGCTGTAATCTCTTAGTACTCAGCTAATGAGAAACCAGGGGAGGGACTTACCTGCTAGGCAATAAATCTTCTGCTGCGACTGACTGCCCGGAGTGTGCCTGTCTGTCAGACACCCGCTCTTGCAAGAACACTGATCAAACACTTCAGCTTGCTCTAGTCTCCACATCTCTCCTTTGACTGGGTCAGTGGGCTTATTTCTCACAATAGAGAGATCAAATGTAACAGTCATATACCGAATTTAACAAAACTGAGGTCACTGGCGACCTTGCTGAGAAACAGATCAGTAGTAAATAAGAAATAAGTAGAAACTTCATGTGTAGATTACTATTCTTTCAAATCAGTTGGCAGTTAAAGGAAGAAGAGATCTGTATAGGATAAGGTCAAATGAAGGTGGTTTTTGTTTTTGTTCTTTTTAATTTTTTGAAGTATATTTATTTTTGAGAGACAGAGAGTAGGAGCAGGGGAGGGCCAGAGAGAGAGGGATACACAGAATCCGAAGCAGGCTCCAGGTTCTGAGCTGCCAGAACAGAGCCTGATGTGGGGCTCAAACCCACAAACTGTGAGACTGTGACCTGAGCCGACAGAGCCACACAGGTGCCCCTGAAGGTGTTTTTTTAATAGGAAAGATTTAAGCATGTTTATATGTTGAAGGGAATGACCCAGAGGAAGAGTAACAATATGAGCAATCAATAGAGTAAGATGCCTATCACTGAGGGTGCAGAAAGGGGAGGGATCATAGCATAAAGGTATTAACCACTGAGAAAGGAAAACAGGTGCAGACCAGTGAAGATGCAGAATGGTTTGTAAGGGGTTGTATTCGTTCTTTATTGCTGTGTAATAAATTACCACACATGAAGCCGCTTGAAGCAACACTTATCGATTCACTCACACAGTTCTGTAGGTCAGAAGTCCAACACACTGTGGTGGGGATCTCGGGTCAGCCTCCAGCATGCTAGCAGGGTGTTGGTGAGCTTGCAATTCTCATCTGAGGCTTGAAGAACTTTCCAAGGCTATCACTTTGTTGGCACAACTCAGTTCTTTGTAGTTGAAGGACTGAAGACCCCACTGCCTGGCTGCGTATCCACTGGGGCTACTGTCAGCAACTAAATGCCTCCTGCAGTTCCATGCCATATCCAAGCCACGGGCAGTTGATGACATGGATGCCTATGTTCCGCAGGTCATATGAAGCATGTCTCTCTAATGTCCCTTTCTCTGACTAGCTAGAGAAAATGCTGTGCTTTGCAAGGTCTCCCCTGATTAGGTTAGGCTCACCAAGTACAGTCTCCCTGTCTTAAAGTCAACTGATTATAGAGACCCTAAATAATCTACAAAATTGCTTTTGCTATTGTCAAAGACAAAAACTGGACAGGAAAGAACATTGTTTTTAGTCAAGTTATTGCAAAAGAGAGAACATTCAGATCCAAAGGTCAGAGTATTTCAGCAGGTGGTTTTGCCTTAAAGTTTCATAAAGAGGAGTAAGCAAGTTGTAGATGGAGTGATTTACAGTTAAACTTGTTTCGCAAGCAGGGCAAGTCTCAGTCAGTTAGCTGAAAAGGATATTTTATTTCCACGTGGATAACTAGCGTATTAGTCAGGGCGCTACAAAAAAACTAAACCAACACACACACACACACACACACACACACACACACACACGAAGAGATTTCATTATAGGAATTGGCTCACACAGTTATGAAGGCCACGAAGACCAAAGTCTGTAATCTGCAAGCTGGAGAACCAGGGAAACTGGTGATATAATTCAGACTGAGTCCAAAGACCTTAGAACCGAGGGGCTGATGATATAAAAGCTGATCTGAGTCCAAAAGCCTGAGAATCAGGAGCCATGACATTTGAGGACAGAAGGAGATGGATGTCTCAACTCCAGCAGAGAGCTAATTCATCCTTCCTTCTCTTGTTTGTTCTATTCTGCCCTCAAAGGATTGGGTGACTCCCAGCCCACCCACTGCGTTACTCAGTTCGCCAGTTCAAATGCTAATCTTTTCTGGAAACACTCTCGCAGACTGAGCAGTAATGTTCTACCAGCTATCTGAGCATCCTTTATCCCAGCGGCGCTGACACCTAAAATGCACCCGCACAGCTAGTTTCAGGGGGAAAAGCATTCTAATCTCAGCTAATCAATCATGAGACAAAGAACAAGAAGTAGGAGGGTCTGTCTGGCTTTGTCAGCAGGTTCCTGAGAAAAGAGAAAGGTATATATTTGGCTTTGTCCCAGATAAATGGTAGAGTTATCCTCAAGTCTTACAGGGGTCATGAGAAAGAGTGGACGGTGAGTCATATCTAAGTCATACAGAAAAGGGTATTGTCTTTGCCATAATCCTTTACCTGGAACACAAAAGATTGGTGTGTGGTGGTTGGGGGAGTATCTTAACTCTGGCTGCTCTCCAGGGGCACAAGGCTCAGGTGAAGTTCAACATTGTCAGCCTTTTGTTCAAGGCAATGAATATCATTTTTTGCTGAACAACTCAGAGGGGTGAATAAATTCCTAAGCAGAGCCAAGTAGGGTCCAAGAAACAATCTCTTAAGGTCTCTTTTTGATAAAGAGTGTAAAATTACTTGAACTATTTAGAGAGATGTCATGGAAAAGCTCAGTTGTTTTAATGCCCTGGACATCAGATATCTTTTTTTTCTTCATCAGATATTTTTTGTTTTATTGTACTTACTTATTTATTTTTATTTTTTTAATTTTAGATAATAAACAATTATCACCTCCATCACATAGCTTTTAAAAGGGAATGCTTGAGTAACTCCTGTGTGGCTCAGTCACTTAAGCGTCCAACTCTCGATTTTGGCTCAGGTCATGATCTCTGTGCTGGGCATGGAGCCTGCTTGAGATTCTCTCTCTCTTTCTCTCTCTGCCCCTCCCCCCCCTCAAAAAAAATAATAAAAATAATAAATAACTAAAAGTGAATGCCTGGAATGAAAAGGGAAATATAAGGGCGCCAGGGTGCAGTTGGTTAAGTGACCAACTCTTGATCTCGGCTCAGGGCATGATCTTACAGTTTCTGGGTTCAAGTCCCACGTTGGGCTCTGCCTGATGGCCTGGAGCCTACTTGCGATTCTCTCACTCCTCTTTGCCCCTCCCCTGCTTGTGCTTTCTCTCTCTCTCTCTCTCAAAATAAATAATAAAAAATAAATAAATAAACTGAAAGGGGAAACATAAATGTGAAAGTCTGTACCAAAGTAAATAGCCTCAGGAGTTGAACCTGGAGTCCAGTGGATTCTAAGAAGTTGGTGGAGCACCACTTACTGAGTTCTTTGAAAGCTAAGGTGTGGAGGCTCTTGGCGATGTCGTCCACAGCTTTGGTTACCTCTCAGGGAAGAGCATGCATAACCCAGTATTTTTCCAAGCTTCCTTTTTGACCCAGACAGTGGCTTGTCCGGGGAGACATCCAACTCCACATAGTCTACTATGGTGATAAGCGCTTTAGCTCTTCAAGGTTTAATGTTTATTCTTTTAAACATTATTCTATTAAACTTGTTTTATTAAAATATTATTCTATTAAACTTTATCCAGCTTTGACTACCATGATTAAAACTTCCTTTCTGAGAACCTTCTACAACTTTCTGTATATATTCAGATTTTTTTCCTACACTTTCTTCCTTCTCATTGTGGTACAAAGAGTCATTTTACTTTTGGCAGGAAACTACTCTCTTTTTGCTTAACAAAAAGTCATCCCACACACCTTGCATACAAACTTGTTCCTTTCTGTTGTTATTGCTGAGTAGAGACTCATTCACGTATATTGGTATAACTTAAAACCACAGTGACTTCTAAGAGGTTAGATAATTTTGACTGTAATACACTAGCATTCTCAGCAGACCAGCAGAGCTTATGAATAATACTTATAAAGCTTATAACTTTTTATAGCCATACACATCCCAGGCTGCAAAAATGAACACATTCATTAACAGATCCAAATGTATGGCCTCTCTGTATCATATAAAAATGAGGGGCAAAAAAGTACATTAAAAATTACATAAGCTAAAAATTATGCTTTGCAATGAGTGTTTCAGTATCCAGGCAGAGTGATTTGTAGTTGAAAGTGTAGAAGTCTCGCTTGGTTAGCTAAACAGGAAGTGTTTTCTCTGTGGATAGGTAGTTTCAGGCATACAAGCATTTCTGACCTCAGCTAATCAATCATGAGACAGAGAATGGAAGTTAGATGTTTTGAGTCCACCCACCTCATCACGTTCATGTAAAAGGGGCTTGTCGTGGGTAAACAATGGAGATATTGGCAAGTTATATGAGAACCATGAATAAGTTGGATAGTGAATCTTATTTAAGTGGGAAAAGGTGGTTCTTTATGGGAAGATATTTCTCAGAACACAAAAAGGTGAAAGAATTTTGGAAAACAAAAGGTTGGGGAGCATTTCGTTTTTTCTTTTTTTTTATGTTTATTTAGGGAGAGAGAGGGTGCAAGCAAGGGTGGGGGGGACAGAGAGAGAGACAGAGAGGGAGAATCCCAAGCAGGCTCCACACTTAGCGAGGAGCCCAATGTGGGATTCTATCCCACAAGCTCTGAGATCACAACCTGAGCCAAAATCAAGAGCTGATGTGCTCAACCTACTGAGCCACCTGGGCGTCTCTATTAAATTATTATTATTAAAAGAGCTTCAGAGGCACCTGGGTGGCTCAGTTGATTAAGTTTCCGACTATGGCTCAGGTCACGATCTCGTAGTTCATGAGTTCGAGCCCCGTGTCTGGCTCTCAGAGTCTGGAGCCTGCTTTGGATTCTGTGTCTCCCTCTCTCTCTGTTCCACCCCTGCTCATGCTCTCTCTCTGTCTCTGTCTCTCTCTTTCTCTCTCAAATAAATAAACATTACAAAATTAAAAAAAAAAAAAAAAAGAGCTTCAGACCTTGGGTACTGACTTAACTTCTTTGACTTGACTTAACTTCAGCCTCTGCTCACATTCTTCCCTGGTAAACTTTTGTACTCTCTGGCTTGTCTTTGACATTATGACCCACCAAGTCAGTTGAAGAACTATGTACTGAGTTTCTACCATGAACTAAGCAGTATGCTAAATGCTGAAGATCCAGAGATGAATGGGGTAGCACTGATCTCAAGGTAAGTGTTAGGCAGAAAGAACTGATATAAAACAGATCACAGTGCAGTGAAATAAAGTTATCTAGGTACGTACAGGATGCCTCAAGTTTCTCTGAGGTCTCAGAGGAGGAGTTCAGAACCCTGGGAGGAAGGAGGCCAGAAAAGGCTTCAAATCTGTGATAATTTCTGAGCGGAGAATTAAAAGTGGAGTGGGGCTAGCTATAAAAAATATGAGGGAGCAGTGGAAACATAGTCTACACTTAGTGAACAGCTCGGGAAGTAGGAAAAAGTCCCATGCCTGGTATATACAGGGAAACTCAAAGCATTTCAGTAGGTATTATGAATATATTGTAAACCTCGGAAAGGCTAATGAAAGTATTACTTTGGAGTGCCTGAGTGGCTCAGTTGGTTAAGCGGCCGACTTCAGCTCAGGTCATGATCTCACAGTCTGTGCGTTCGAGCCCCACATTGGGTTCTCTGCTGATGGCTCATCAGAGCCTGGAGCCTGCTTCAGATTCTGTATCTCCCTCTTTCTCTGTCATTCCCCTGCTCACTCTATGTCTCTCAATAAATAAACATTAAAAAAAAAAAAAAGAAAGTATTACCTGGTTTTGGTCATCAGTGTTAGGGACCATATCTTTACATCAGGTGTGTGTTTCGTATATTGGGCCCTCGGTCTTCACTGTCACTTTTGTTTGTACAGAGTTTTGGTCCTCGTTAATTTCAAGCCTGTCCCAGATGCCAAGACACATGTTACTGTTTCATAATTCTAAGTGCTTCCACTTCTCATTTTTCTCATTTTAAAGCTTTCTGTGCAGACCTAAAGGTCTTTCTTTAATGTAAAAAACTGTATTCATGTCTTAATGTATATTTTTCCCGCTGGTGTATATTTTAAAACATTTACATCTTTCTTTCCCCTTATAACCTCTTAAAACAACGCATATTTACTGAGTACCTACCATTTTTTGAATTAAAAAATATAGATAGATATCTTAGAATAGTGCCTAGCTATTATTATTTTATACCAGCCATATTTTGTTTCCAAAATATTTGGACAAACGTTAAGATCTAATATATAGTTCAGCAGATAGTCTCTCTTCTGTGGTCCTGTCCACCACTCCCTTGGATGTATCCAATAAGCTTCTATCACCATTAAAAAATCTAGTATATATTTCACCCTTCGGGGATTTTCTCAAGGTCATCGTATAGAAAATTTTAAAGCCAGTTATTTATCTTTTTTCTTTTATTTAAAGTTTAATTTTTTTCTTTTTTTTTTAAGGTTATTCATTTTTCAGAGACAGAGAGAGCATGAGGGAGGGAGGTGCAGTGGCAGAGCAAGACAGAGAATCTGAAGCAGGCTCCAGGTTCTGAGCTATCAGCACACAGCCCTACAAGGGCTTGAACTCACAGACCCTGAGATCATGACCTGAGCTGAAGTCAGATGTTTAACTGACTGAGCCACCCAGTCGCCCCTAAAATTTTATTTTTTAAAGTAATCTCTACACCCCATGTGGGTCTTGAACTCACCACCCCCAGATGAAGAGTCGCAGGCTCCTCCGACTGAGCCAGCCCCAAGCCAGTTATTTTTCTAACACAGTTACTTAATTTTATTGTTCCGTTCTCTCCATATCTCTATAGAGGTAGTTTTAGTCATGTGCAACAAAAACAGATAGATGCAGGCTTAATTTATAGAGGCATAGTGTTAAGAGGAAAGGGATAGTCCTGCCCTACTAGTTGATGATCGAACTGTACCTAGAATATTAATTTCAGCTTGTCCATTATCAGAATGGGCTGCTGTGGCTGGACAGTTTCCGACAAAGATATCAGAATGCCTTTAACAGGTAGTGTTGTGTAAAGGATCCATGAGGCCAGGAAGAGGTTAGTCTCTTATGACTCTGAGATCCTCTGGACCCATTTGTCTTGTGTTGTTGTTTCTTCTCCCCTCCTGGTTAATAGCACTGGGCCCATTGCTGGCGCCGCTTTGGGCTCTCCCCAGACTCCAGAAGACTTCTTCCAGACTCCTGGGTGGCAGCCTACTCCATAGCTATTTCTACTGCGGGGGTTCCTGGATCCGCCTCCCCACCCCCTCTCAGGGCCCTTTGCCCCAAAGGACTTTGCCTTTCCTTCCCCAGTCGACACCCTGGCACCCTCCACCACCGGACAGCCCCGCAGAAGCCCGCGGCGGGAGCCGCTCCATCTGACTCTTCCACCGGGACACATCTAGCAGGAGGCAGTGCCCGGGGTGGCGACGCGACAGTGAAGCCTGCACCGGGAGCTGCCCGCCGAGCCGCCCAGGTGTCTCGCTTTCGGGACAGAGCCGTCAAGTGCCAAGCTGGGGCCGCCGGAGCCGAGCCGGGAACGGCGTTTGCCCGGGCCGAGGCGGAAGCCGGAGCATTTGGGGGACGGGACCGCGGGAACCCGGAAACGCCTGGGCCGCACCAGCGGGCGGCGGCGAAAGCGGCAGGAGCCGGCAGCTCTCGGCGACAGGGGTCGCGGGGAACCCAGCGGGGCGCCGGGCGGGGCCCAGCCGCCGCCCGGGGCGCGCGCAGCCGGCCGAGCTGCGCGGGAGGTGAGCGTGGCGCGCTCCTGGAGGGCGGCGGGCGGCGGGCAGCCGGCTGCTGTGGCGGCCGGCCGGGACGCGAGAGGCTGCCGGGGGCGGACCGGAGCAGCTCCGGGAGAAGGAGGAGGAGGAGGAAAAGGTGTGCGGGGGGCTGATGGAGAGTCTGTCTGAGCGAAGGGGACCGTGTCGAACTCAGCAAGGGTGGGAGCGGACGAAGTGACGCCTTGTACCTTCGAGGGAAGACGTGCGGAATGTGCTGGGTGGAGGAAGGAAAAGGGCCCGAGGAAAGGGGTGTGTCAAGCAAATGAAAACGGCTCTGCGAGCCTCAGAGCCTGGGGCGTGCGGAGCCTGGTGGCGGGTGCGCCCGGTTGGCGGTCATTCCTTCAGTGGACGTCCCTTGGGCTCCTGCTCCAAGTGTAGCCTTGTGGTAGGCGCCGATCCTCCAGACCAGGACTCTGGGCTGAAGAAGCTGCAGGGACTTCAAGAAATGGAAGGGCTGTCCTTGGTAAGGCTAGTAGTACAGAGGCAAGGGCTGTCCGAAGCTGGGTGAAATTCCTATCAGAACAGGTGTGTGGGAGACGGGGGTTGGGGGGAGGGTTCTGAGTGTCGAGGAAGGGAGGATTTTAATAACATTTATTTTAAACCAACTAACCTCTCGGGAATGCTGGTTCAAATGAATTAAAGAATGATGTTAAATGTAATGGGTTTTGCGTAGCAAACCACTTACGCTTCGTTACTTTATAGTAGAAAGACTGAATCTTTTATTATGTTTTGTTACATGCAATCTTTGAAAGTGGAATCAGAGGTTTTGGTTTTCAGTCAGCATTCAACTTGGATAGTGAAAGGTGAAATGTGGTAGTTTCTCACTTGGTGCTCTTGCTTATTTTCACTGGTAAACTCGGGTTGTTTCCTTTAAGGGAATGACTTTTAAGTTCACATTTCTGATCCTAACATTTCCTCCCAAGTATAGATTCTGCTTTTTTCAGCATTTTAGTTTACTCCTCCCCATTTTCATTCTCACTCCCTCTGTGCTAAATGTGGTCCTTCTCTCCTCTTATTTGCACTATAGCAGTGGCTTCCAAACTGAACTTGCTTACAGCAATCTGTCCCTCTTCCAATCACTCCCTTCATACCACTTAAAGATAGAGAGCTTACGCGGTCCCTGGTTACTTCCCCCAGAAATATTCAGTGACCCTCTATTGGCTCCCAAACAGATGTAAAATTAGGGTGGCATTCAAACCCTTCAGAATTGGAGCTGTTCATAGCTCCAGTCAGATCGATATGTGCTTTTCATTTTTTAAAATTACTTTATCCCACATAATCCTATTTTTTATTGAAGCCACAGTACTTCCTTGGAAACGTTACTTTCTGAATATGCTCTATGCCTAACTGCCTTGATCTTTGCTTGTATCCTTTATTCTACAAGGAAGGCCTTCCTTACCATCTTTGTAGAAATTCTACTTATTCTTTAATGCCTTAAATGCTACCTTTTAAAAAATTTTTTCTTATTAAGATACAATTGACATATTACATTATATTAGTTTCAGGTGTACAGCATAAGGATTTGATATTCGTATATATTGCAAAACGATCACCTCAATAAGTCTAGTTAAAGTTAGCACCACACATAATTATACACATTTTTTTCTTCTGATAAGAACTTTTAAGATCTACTGTCTTGCAACTTTCAGATATATAATACAGTATTATTAACTGTAGTTACCATGCTGTACAATATCCCTATGACTTACTTATTTTATTTATAGCTGGAAGTTAACACCTCTTTAAAAAAAATTTATGTCTATTTACCAGAGGGAGACAGAGAGACAGAGAGCAAGCAAGGGAGAGGCAGAGACAGAGGGAGGGAAACACAGAATCTGAAGCAGGCTCCAGGCTCTGAGCTATCAGCACAGAGTCTGTGCGGGACTCAAACCCACAAACCATGAGACCATGACCTGAGCTGAAGTCTGACACTCAACTGAGCCACCCAGGCAACACTGACAATGCCTTCTGTAGAATTTAACATATCAAATAGGCCTCATTAGTTGACATCTTTCTTTTTATAAGGAGAGAGAACAAATCTTTTGAGATGTTTCAGGGACCCTTTGGAACAAATCAAAGTTAGTTCCAGCCCAAAAAACTTCATTTAAAATTTGATTTTTGGGAATTTTGCCAAACGTATCAAGTTAAAAAACTTTTTAAAAATGTTTATTTATTTATTAAAAAATTTTTTAAAAAAATATTTGTTTCATTTTAGAGGAGAGAGAGAAGGAGCATGAGGGCGGGAGGGGCAGAGAGAGGGAGACACAGAATCCAAAATGGGCACAGAGCCTGACGCTGGGCTCAAACTCCTGAACTGCGAGATCATGACCTGAGCCGAAGTTGGACGCACAACCAACTGAGCCACCCAGGAGCGCCTAATGTTTATTTATTTTTGAGAGAAGAGAAAGACGGAGTGCAAGCTGGGGAGGGGCAGAGAGAGAGAGGGAGACACAGAATCCGAAGCGGGCTCTAGGCTCTAAGCTGTCAGCGCAGAGCCCGACATGGGGCTTGAACTCATGGACTGCGAGATCATGACCTGAGCCGAAGTCATATGCTTTTTTTTTTTTATTTTTATTTTTTAATTTTTTTTTCGAAGTCATATGCTTAACTGACTGAGCCACCCAGGTGCTCCCAAACATATTAAGTTTTAAAACACATGATTAAATGGGATCATAGGTCCTATGAAACAAAACTTAGTTATCCATTTAACCAAAATGACAAAAACATTGAAGGCAAATACTGAAAGTTACGTAGTTATATATATTTATATATGATAAATATAAATTAGCCCTTTTAGTAGAGAAGACTCTGTTTTCTTAAGAAATCAAAGACTGGATAAAGGAAATGGGAAGTACAGGAAGTGATTTTGATAAAACACAAGATCTTTGTTTTCTTGGCAGACTATTTAAAAGGTAAAGGAAAACTTTTCAGTCTTATCAAGAGCAGACCTATAGTCCAAGAAAGCCTTGCTTTTTTAGAAGAGACGAGACTCAATTCTATGTCTCTATATCAATGTGCTTTAGATATTAAGGCTCATTTTTATAACTCTTATGATTAATGCATTCGATTTTAGCCACCTTGACCATTTGAAATAAGTATCTCCTCTCTCTCTTCCCAGCTTTCTATATCCATTTAATTTTTGTCTTTTATTCTGCTCTTTCTCATTCTGAAACAACGAATTATTCTATTTTAGGACACAATTACTCTTTTTTTTTTTCCTTTAAAAAAAACATATCTCCATATCATGTTTTCTCATACCAAAACACATCCTACTTTCCTTGTACACTAAGTCCCCACCCCTTAGTCCTAGTATTTTAATTACATAGATTAATTAGAATTCTTAACTTAGAAACCTTAATTCTAGTGAAAACTAGGAAATAATTGTGAAATGTTTGTCATACACCAACATTTTGTACATTGGCAAATTTATGAACACTTCATTTCCTAATTTCTAGAGCTATATGCTTCCTTGTGGTATAATTTTGTCAATGTGTTTCAGTGTAGTACAAAACATGTTTACGAACAGACCGAAATAAATATCTCTGGTTGCTTTTTAATAAGAGGCCAAAAGTAATAAGGTTAACTTATATTCAGTAATTAATGTTTCACTATTTTGCCTTATGTAGAATGATACACATATTCAGTGAGTATTCGTCATTTAAGTTGACATAGCAAAAACTAACGCTGCAAGTTACCAACGAGATTTGGTAAACTATTTCCAGCAGACATTTTATGAAAAGTAATTATTGTTGAAAAGTTCATTTATGAATTTTTGTATTTCTTGACTTTTTTACATTTAAACTTAGAATTATTCTGTTGGTTTAAACAAATGTTTAGATTGCTCATGAAAATTTCATGAGACTTTAAGCAACTAGTCATCTTATTAAGTTTCTTTCCTGCTGACAAATTTTGGAACACAGAGATAACATATGCTTATTTGACTTGTAAGCCCAGGTAGAAAATCTTTATCTCTGCGTTACATTTCATGCTGACAGCTCTGGGACATACCCATTTTTTTGTTTGGCTGGTTTGTTTTTTTTGCTTTTTTCAACTAAACCAACAATATTCTTATTTGCCAAAGATGAACTGAGTCCTATGACCTTAAAACCATTTGAGTTAGTTTCTGTATTTCTCTGAGAGAATTTTACATTAATATAGCACTTCTTTTTCCTTAATTCAGTTAAGTTGAGCTCTTTTACAAATTATTTTTGATAAGACCATCCAGAGGTAGAAAAATATCACACATCTAAAACATACAGAAAAGCACAAATAGAGGTCTTACAGCTTTTCTTTTAAATTCTTAAACTACTGTACCATGTGTCAGGTACAATAATGTAAAACTCACTAGTTTGTAAAAGAACAGTTGGATCCAATTTGTGTTTCTGGCAGATAGAAGAAGGTAAGGTTATCTGCTCAGATGGCTAAAGCTTTTTACAACATTTGTTGAGAAGACTTTGAAGATTGTTGGTTTGCTCAGTTTCCAGATAGCTCCCTTTCCCTTTTCAGCATCGGGTAGTCACTTCTGGGTAGTTGCCTCTGACTCCCTTTGAGTGCTGCTTGAAGTGGAATTGACTGTAGGCATCAGAGGGCTGACGTGGGAAGGGAGAAGTCTTGCCAGCGGACAGAGGGATGGAGGAGGTGGGGGCCTGAAGGACCCCAGGGAACTGAATGGAAGATCGAAGGTGCTGAAGGAAGGAGGGAGGAGCAGAAACCGTGAGAAGGCAGAGAGGTCTTAGAGGAACTAGTTTGGGAAGATGTTAGGTTTCCCAAAGAAGCCAGTGAAGTTCCAGATTATCCTCAGCAAAATCATGCCAACAAGAAGGAGGTGGGCAGAGGTGGCAAAGCATATGGTCAGCGGGGGTGCAGGGAGAGGTTTCAGTTGACTGAAAAGTTCCTATTGGAGGAACAGGACGACATAGAGCAAGAGAGGCCTTAGAAAACAAAAATCTCTCATGAGGCTCTGAGTATCAGCTTCCTGTTAGACTAACTTTTGACCATAGAGCTCCTTTAAAAAATCCTTTCAAATATCTTATTATCTATCAGGTTTCAGCTGGAACAAACAGTAAATATTCCTGGCATTATTGGACTCCTTTTTAAAAATATGTTTTTCTGGGGCACCTGGGTGGCTCAGTCAGTTGAGCATCCGACTTCGGCTCAGGTCACGATCGCAGTGGGTTCGAGCCCTGCATTGGGCTCTACGGTGACATTCAGGAGACGGGAGCCTGCTTTGGATTCTGTGTCCTCTCTCTCTGTGCCCCTCCCCGGGTCACGCTCTGTCTCTCACTCTCTTTCAAAGTAAACATTAAAAAAAATTGAAAATAAAGGTAAAAGGTAATAAATACTTTTTTTTTTAAAACCAAGAGTATACCTATCAAGTGACTCAAAACCAAAACCAATACCTTTTACAACTTAACTTAATGCAAGAGACATTCCCAAAGAAGTTAGAAAAGTTGCAGCCCTTCCAAGATCCAGAACCACTCCCAAAGACCCCCAAAAGGAAGAGACCAGATGTCCCCACCTCGTCCTACCCGCCACAGCTGGCAACAGTCAGCAGGATGCTGGTTTCCAATGGGGTGTGACCCACATTTCTGTCCAGCTCCTATTCTGTAGTCTTATACTCTCTTGTTCCATATTCTTGTGGCTCCTAACCTGATGATTGAGCCACTTACACACATAAGAACCAGTAACCAGATGCCCCAGACAGACAGAAAGCCAAGCCAAATTCTTAGGGCACAAAATGAGGCGATTATAAAAGTAATAGCTGCACCTTGGGAGGCAAGGATCAAAAATGGGTAAATTCCCAAGACTCTTAATTCAGAGAACTAATATTTACAAGTGTTTTTCTTCTGGTAATCTGAATTTAGAAAGGAAAGGACAGTGTGAAATTTTTCCTTCCTCTCTGGACTGGGCATTACAGACAGATCAGGGAGAGCTGGTTTGGTAAGAATTCTTACCCATTTCTGGCTTCTGCCAGTTCTTCCCGGGTCCGTCTGTAAGCTCTAGAGTGAGTAGGGTATCTCAGTAATCCCATCCTTTGTCACCAGAAAATATAGGGTAGGAAAATAATTTTCTCTCTGATATTCTGAGTTCCTGGCTAAGACCCTTACAATAAAAGATTAACAAGAGAGAAAAAGAAGTTTATTAACATGTGTTCTCCATGTATACAAGGTATACATACACAGGGAGAATTAGAAACTCAAAGAAATAGCTTTAGCATTCAGGATTAAATACCTTTTTAAGAGGGGAAAAAAAAGGGACATGTAGGTTTCTTAGGGGAGAGGAAGTGATTTTTAGGAAAGATGAATGGGCCCTTAGAAGAACAGATTAGAGGTAAGAGTTTGTGACAGGGTTTATCGGGGTGTGGTGTTCACTTCTAACCCGCTCTCCTAGAGTGAGTCATTCCTCCCGGGTTGATTAAACTCCATGGGGAGGGGATTTGTGACAACTGAGTTCCTTTTAAAGGATTTGTTTTTAGGCAGATAAGGGAGGTTTGGGGAAAGCCTCCCCTGCATTTGCTGTTAAAATTTTTAAGCACCCAGGGGGCCCGGGTGACTCAGTCAGTTAAGCATCTGACTCTTGGTTTCTGCTCAGGTCGTGATCTCACAGTTTCGTGGGTTTGAGCCCCGCATTGGGGGCGCTGTCAGCGCAGAGCCCGCTTGGGATTCTCTGTCTTCCCTCTCTCTCTGCCTCTCTCTCACTCTTGATCTCTGTCTTAAAAATAAATAAGTAAACATTAAAAAATTTTTTTTCTAAGTACCTACAGCTGAAAACCAACCAGTATGCTAAAGTGGCATATTTTGCGGGTGGCATATTCTATTTCCTTTCACCCCATTTTATAGATGAGAACATTAAAGGCCAGACCAGTCAAATAATTGGCCGTAGGTTCTACACACACTATTTACACTGCCTCAGCTATATTTGAAATGGGTATAATCTGTATCCTCAGATGGGTCTTTCAGTCTGCAGGAGCTCAGGATCTGCAGGAGTTCAGCAGGATGGATGTGTGACCGCTAAATATCAGAACCAACTGAATAACCTCCGTTAAAGCCCATTCTTATCATTCAGCAGCTGTGAAGTACAACTGTTACTTCTTCCCTTCTCCTGAAGGTTTTAGAGAAGGAACTTTCTATTTGATATTAATCTGTGGAATTTTTGTACATGTTTAGGAAACTGAAAAAAATTAAGACTACATTCTAGATCTGAGTAATCAAACCAACATTACTTATGTCATTGAACATCACCCTTTGAATATTATCAAACCAGCAGTTAATATTGTTATTCATGTGTATGAATTTATTTTTAAAGTTAAGATCGGTATGAACTGGTAGTGTAACATTAGATTTCAGCCCTCTAAAAAGCAAGTGTATTCTAAGTACATTCAACTTGTCTACTTTAATGAAAGCGTAGTGTTGTAGTTATATATTTTTAATGAATTTTTAAGTGTCTTTTGCTATGTAGATTTGAGAGTGTTTGGTATATCAGTAGGAGAGTTTTTACTTTATAAGCTTGAATGTTACCCAGCTTCTGTATCTAAATTGGCTGCTCAGAATTCTTAGTGTATCATTTTTGGGATACTCCTCAAAACCCAAAGAACCAGTTGCTGTCTGGAGATAAGTGTTTTGATTGAACAGGTATGCTAGATCAGGTAATATAATAGAAATTGGAGCTAAGATGAAGTAGCAACTCTTAGGTCACAACAGGTGAAGTACTAAAAAAAAAAAAAAAAAAGACCATTCCAGTTAGAGAGTGTCTACATACAACTTTATACCTGTTCTACCTACTTTTTCTGTAGAAGTTGGATGCAAAGTTTTTTCTAAATTCATGTGTTCTTTAAAGCCAATTTTAAACATTTCTAGTATCATTTTCTAACATGAGTGAGTCTTATAAAGGTATTCAATGAATATTCTAATAAAGCATCGTAGTATTCTAACCACTTTATCTGATTGATACCTTGTAATCTTCATAACTTTGCTGTGAGGTACATACTATTTTCCCCCCATATTATAGATGAAGGAAAGGAGGGACAGAGAGGTTGAATAATTGGATTTATTTATCAAGTGGTGGGGACAGAATGTGAAATCTGAGGCAGTCTGAGTTCAGAGACATATTCTAATCTACTATGCTGACTGGTCCTCTAAAACTTAGACTCGTTTAAACACTTAGCCTTCTCCGCAAAGACCATGCAAAAGACTTATTGCAAAAATTCATAGGCCATGAATTGGTAGCTTTGAAAGAAATCTTGCTTTATATCTGAGCACTGACATGTTATGCAAGACAAATTATATACTTACTATCTCAGAACCTACAGATTTTAAAAATCTATAAAATGAGGGGCGCCTGGGTGGCTCAGTTGGTTAAGCGGCCGACTTCGGCTCAGGTCATGATCTCACGGTCTGTGAGTTCGAGCCCCGCGTCGGGCTCTGTGCTGACGGCTCAGAGCCTGGAGCCTGCTTCGGATTCTGTATCTCCCTCTCTTTCTGCCCTTCCCCTGCTCATACTCTGTCTCTATGCCTCTCAAAGATAAACGTTAAAAAAAAATTAAAAAAAATCTATAAAATGAGTGATTCCTCCTTTTACAGATTAAACAAGGTTTATTTATTTTTAATTACTTTGTTTTTAGTTTATTTATTTTTTGAGAGAGCGAGCAGGGGAGGGGCAGAGAGAGAGGGAGAGAGAGGGAATCTCAAACAGGCTCCACACAGCACAGAGCCCGATGCGGGGCTTGAACCCACAAACCGTGAGATCATTACCTGAGCCGAAATCAAGAGTGGGACGCTTAACCCACTGAGCCACCCAGGCGTCCCCAGATTAAATGAGATCTAAACGAAACTTAAATGAGATGATGCCTATAAAGCACCTAGTACAATGTCTGATGTGCTGTAGGTGCTCAGTAAATCTTCTTTTATTAATTTAACTTCTCTTGTGAAGTTACAATTATTAGAAAACATTTCATGAGAACCAGTTTCTTCATGGGTGCCTCTATCTTTTATGTATTATACAGAGAGACTTTATTCACGAGGATCATTCTTCCCTTCTGAGAATTTACTTGTTGTGGAGTTTATTTATTCTTTTATAAATCCAACATTAAGTAAATGCCTAGTATGTGACAGGCGCTGGTAAGGAGATGCAGGATGTACGATGAAGAATAAAACATGGAAATGCATATATGTCAGCAAATTAGAATTGATAAAATTTATAAGTGGCATTATTAAATAAAAGTATAAAATCACATTGGAATATAGTAGAGGGAAGGCTTCAGTCTGCTGAAACTTAGGAAAATTTCACTGAGACTAGACTTGTATCTTAAGGCCTATAAATATAGAAATTCTACAGGTAAAGAAGAGGAAAAGTGTTTTTTAAAAAGGGATATTTGTTCAGAGAATGCACGAAGAAAAAGTGTCTGAGACAGGTCACAGTTTATGAGAGGGAGTTTAGGTTGGGGCCAGATTTGTGAGGGACTGTTTTATGTGAGTTTGTACTGTAGCTTCTATTGGTAGGGAGTTAAACTTTACAAGAAGAGGAGGAGTGTCATCAAGTCTGCAGTTTGTTAAGACCTCGGCTGTATGGAGGATAGAGTTGTGAGAGTCTGAAGGCTGTCCCACCAGTTGGTAGGCAGAGTGCCAGGGGACTTGAACAGTAAAT
>PITB01020328.1:0-31093 GCA_004024585.1 Paradoxurus hermaphroditus
CTCAGCCATTTCTGTGACGTCTAAATATATCTCAGCTATGACCTTAATGATGAAGTGCCCTAGGGCTGGTCGTCTTTTATTCTCTTCTCTACTGTCTTTTCCTAGGTGATTTCATCCAGTGCCGGGGCTTTAAATACCATCAGTATGCTAATAAGTTTTCAATCTATATCTTTCCACCTGACTTCTCCCTGAACTCCAGACTTGCATACCCAACTGCCTGCCCATCTCCACTTGGACACCTAAAAGACATCACACACTTAACAAGTGTAAGAGAGAACTCTTGATTTTTTTCCCCTTTAAAAATATACTTATTTTTAGACAGGCACTGTCCCAAGTACTTTACGTGTATTTAATCATTTAATCCTTCACGTACACCTATGAGGTAACTACTATGGTGGTTCTAGTTTTACATAAAAGGAAACTGAGGCACTGAAGCTAAGTGGCTTGGCCAAGGCTGGTAAGTAAAGATGGGATGCCATCTTAGTCCATGTCCACAGTGCATACTCTCACCACCACAGCGGGATGCTCCTCTCCTTCCTGTGTTCCCCAACGCAGGGAACACATCCCCAACAGGCCAATCTTGAGAGTTATCCTTGGTTCTAGTCTTCCCTGAAGCTCCTCAATCTTAAGAGTTATCCTTGGTTTTACTCTTTCCTGAAGCTCCTCACATACCATCCATTAGCAAGTTCTTCCAGCTGTATCTCTAAAATATATCTCAAACCATCTTTCTTAACGCCATCTTGTACTTCCCTGGTCTGTGATGGCCACCTAGCTGGGGGCGTCTCACCTTCCATTTTCTCTTAGTCCATTCTCCATATGATAGCCAGTATGATTTTTTTTTGACATAAATCAGACCCTATCACTATCTTGCCAAAGATCTCTAATGGCTGCTCCCTGAAACCAGATAAAATCCAAACTCCTCTCCATGGTCTACCAGACCCCATACAGTTTCTCCCTGCCTGCCTTTCTGAACAAATCTCATCTACGTCCACTGTACTCCACTCACAGTGGCCTCCCTTTTCTCTCCCTTCACAACACTAAACTTTTTCCATAGAGTCTCTTTGCATTGAATTCTTTTACCCCAGATCTTTGTATTCATGGTAGGCTGGTCTCTTCCTTGAAGTCTCAGCTCAGATATCACACAGGGAAGAGAGAACTTCCCTGCCCAGCTTCTCCAAATCAGAACTCCCCTGTGCTTACCCCCAACACCTTCCACCATTCTTAATCTCACTGAATGTGATTCATTGTTTTCAGAGTTCTCTAATCTCTACCCAAGATTATTTTATTTGTTCATTCATCTATATGTTTATTGTCTGTTTATGCTCATCAGAGAGGTAAGGTGTATGCTAGCAATGAACTTGTCTATTTGGGCACCACTAGATCACCAGCTCCTGCAAGAATGCCTGGCATATAGTAGACATCTCTTAATATTTTTGGAGTGGATGAGCAAAAATGGTCTCATTTTCTTCCAGCTGATCTTATACCTCTACATTATTTAGAAGAACTAATTTTACTCATTTTGGAATTCTTTCTAGAGTGCTGCTGAAATATTCTCTCCCAGTGCCTGGTATAATACAAACTGCTTAAATTTACTGAGGGCATACTGGAATTAAGTAGTTGACAGCCACAGTACTTCTTACAGGTGACATACCTGCTATGAAGCTGGTATTGTTCTCATTTTACAAATATGGAAACTGATGGTGAGAGAGGTTAAGAAAATTGCCCAGAGTTACTCCGCGAAAGAGGGCAGAGCGGAGATCTGGACTCAGGTTGATCTGTCTGACTTTAGCTCCCATGCTCTTTTCAGCTATGCAACTGGCGAGGCAAAGCAAATAATCAGACAGATGAAATGACAGAGAGCTTTTCGGTCTATAAAGATGTGAAAGCCAAGAGAAGAATGATTGAGGTCTAGAAATGTTTGAGGGTAGAACAGAATGATTATAGGTTTTGTAAGACCTAGGGGGTGAGAAATTTATTTCAAATTAAAAGCAAGCTTATGGGATGCATTGCAATAACAGATGGTAGAAATAATTACATAAAGATCTTTTAGATATTTAATAAATTATGTTATAGATGGATAATAGGTTATTTAGGATGTCTTGGTATTATATCCCTTACCTGACATGCTGAAGTCAGAAAGCTCACCCACACCTTCTCACAACATGCCCCTCATTAGAGCTGTTAGGCAAAGCATGGCAAAGCATAGGCAAAGGCTGATGATGGAGTTCTAAGTCTCAGAAAAATGATGTTCTGCTCACCCTATTTCACCATACAATTACTCTGTTCAGATCAGTTGGTGCTGGGCTTCCCTTAGGAATGTTTTAAAGACACTCATAGTTAGAACTTGTAGAAACCTCAGAAGTGATTAAATCCAACTCTCTTACCTCAGAAAAAGAAACTAAACCCTGAAATAATAATTTATAATTTGTAACATGCTCCCACATTCATAGGTTCACTACATTCTCACGATGGCTCTCTGACTAATGTGGTGCATTTTTTCCATTTCCATCTGTACAGGGAGAATGAAACTCTGCGTCTCACACGTCAGTGAGCTGGTCACTGCAGGAACAGTGTATGGGCTGCTATGACTTGGTAGCTTCTGAAAGAGGTTGCATAAGCATTCTCCCTATATATTAAAGATGTTCTTTTCTTTTTAAAATTTTTATTTTTAATTTTAATTTTATTAATGTTTATTTTTGAGAGAGGAAGAGAGAGAAAAAGAGAGAAAAGGAGGCAGAGAGAGAGGGAGACACAGAATCCAAAGCAGACTACAGGCTCTGAGTCATCAGCAGAGAGACCGACATGGTGCTTGAACCCATGAACTGTGAGATCATGACCTGAGTCGAAGCCAGATGCTTAACCAACTAAGCTGCCCAGGTGCCCCTTTATTTTTTTTAAAGTAAACTCTATGCCCAATATAAGGCTCAAACTTATGACTTCATGGCCCTGAGATCAAGAGTCTCATGCTCTACTGACTGAGCCAGACAGATGCCCTAAGATTCTTTTAATTTAATTATGACAATTTTCATGAGGTTTCTGGGAATATTGATACATGAAGGTTATATATCAACTTAGAACATACTGTTCTATTTATGTAATGTGAAATGAAAGGGAAAATGATAACTGACTACAGACACTATAAGCATAGGGAAACTAAAATCCTCACTTTAATTAAACGAATGAATGAAAATAATTTCTGACATGTTAAATTGGGGGGAAATAAAGTGTAGAGACCATCACCCCCAACTGGTACATGTTTTTTTCTTTGTGAAATGGTAGTACTGTATAGATCAATAACAACAATTAATATCCTAATGGAAAAATGGACAAGGGCAATTCTTGAAAGAGAAAAACAAACGGGCAATAAACATATATGATCATCTTAACCCTCTGTCACAATTACATAAATCTAAAAAAATTTTAAAATAATGAAATAAAATAAAATAACAATTAATGAAAAAAGTGCATGTATTATTTTATATATTTGATTAACAATGAAAATTCATTTTCATTTTGGATAAAACAAACAAATAAACCTAGCCCACTCTAATTGTAGTTTCTTGGAGACAAATATTTAGAGCTTCCTAACACAAAATTTCTTTTCTTCATTAAAAAAGTATTCCTCTCATTAACAAATTTTTAGAGAACCTCTGTCCTATCTATAATTCAGGCTGAGGTTCCTCTTTCCTACCTATAATTCAAGCTAAACCTTTGTGATTTCTTTGATGTCACATTATAAGTACATTCAGTTACACTTAAAAGGATATATCCCATACTCCCTTCTCATTCTCCTTCCACCCCCCCCCGCCCCCCGCAATCATTCTTTCCTCCCTGTTCTTTCCCTCCCCGCAAATACCACTTCCCTATCTAGTTCTTAAACCTCCTGCTCGGGGACGTCTTTGCCTCTGGAGTCTTTTCTGACTGATCTGATATTCAGGTTCCAAAAAGATCACAGAAGCAATGAACCTTTAATTACCTTACTTTGTTAAAATTATCCATTAGTCTTCTTACTAGCTCATACTAAGCCATTCATTTGTTGGAATCATTTCCTCAAATCCTTGCTTCTGTGCCTTCATGTAGAATCTACTCTATCTGCATAAGAAGTTTCAACTGTATACACATTTACTAAACTACTGTCATGCCGTCTTGCTGTATGGTATGGATAAAAAATAAGTGAAAATAAGAATTCTTCCAGTATCAGGTTGAAATCAGTCACAAAACTATTAATTCTAATTCTGCTACGATCTCTTTCCATTATATATTCACATAGATATGTAGAATTAAATATTTTTTATATAAAATCATTTTCTCTACAGAGAAAGGTAATAGGACCCATGTCTTTGTATTTTGCAATAATATTGAATACAGTTTATTTAAATCAGTATTTCCCCAAACAGACATGTTTATCAACGGCATTTGAATCATCTAGGTAGATATATTAAATATACCCATTCCTGGGCTCTTCCTAAATCTACCAAGTCAAAATCCATGAGTGTAGGATTGGAATCTACACTAAAAAAAAATTTATTTGAGAGACAGAGAGAGCATGAGCAGGGGAGAGAGGCAGAGGGAGAGTGAGAGAGAATCTCAAGTAGGCTCTATGCTCAGTGCAGAGCTAGATGCAGGGCTTGATCCCACAACCCTCATGACCTGAGCCAAAATCAAGAGTCTGACGCTCAACTGACTGAGCCCCAGGTGCCCCATGGAAATCTGCATTTTTAAACAAGCATTTTGAAATGATTATTTTGCCTTTTCTGTGAATTGTAAACTCATGAAAATAGTCTCATCTTGATAAGTGAATAAATACACCTAAACATCTCTGAAAGACTGTTTAAGATAAGACTAATGGTAAATTCTTAGATTGTTTCTTTAAATCAAATACTGTATCACCCTGATTTTTATTCATTTGTAAATTACAAGTTGATTAATCACTGATGACTTTAAATACATCTGTATTTTAGGCTCATCAACAATAAAAATACAAACTGTTGAATATGGAGTGGAGGATGCCACATATCACAATATGTGAGTGACTTGAAGGGTTAGTTCAATAATGATTTTGCTCCTTAGAGACGCTCAGTTAAAATAGCCTGAAAACTGTTGCTGGTTTAAAAATAAAGATGTGCAGTTAATTATCTTCCTAAGCTGTCCTTGTTCTTGGGATGTTGCATTGACATTGTGTCAATTTCTAAGTACAGAGCATTGAACACAAGGCCTCTGCTTCGGCTCTGAATTATCCCAAAGGGATGACGAACAGCCTCCTGTCACTGGCATCCATTAGAGACTGCTCCGTTTAGGGAAACAGAACTTTTTTGAGTGCAATGAACAACTGGGTCTTGTCTGAGAATAATGACTGAATACGAATTAGTTTTTGTGAAGTTGTAAGTGACAATGATTTTGGAGATCTAGCATCAGTGAGGAAGTTCTAACAAGATTGAAAAATACAGATTTCCTTTTTCTTTGTTCATTGCCCCTCAGTCAGATCACTGACAATGCCCTGTGTCAGATAAGAAATAATAAAGATTGGGAAAGTGTTTT
Source organism: Paradoxurus hermaphroditus (assembly GCA_004024585.1). Taxonomy (NCBI): domain Eukaryota; kingdom Metazoa; phylum Chordata; class Mammalia; order Carnivora; family Viverridae; genus Paradoxurus; species Paradoxurus hermaphroditus. The sequence continues at coordinate 5,539 of PITB01020328.1, forward strand.
CTCCCTTTACTCCCTTTAAATGCTTATTACATTTCTTTAGCAGGTTAGCAAATTATGCAAAAAACCTTTTGAATATTAAACTATTTTTGTCAAAGCAAATATATGAGTTAAAACAAATTTTCATTATAATACCTTTTTGGTTTTGAAAATATTGTCAGATAACTTTCGTTAACATGTTACACAAAATGTCTTAAAGGTATTTTTCAGTATGTCAGAAATCCACATCTGGCAGGACATAGCTATTAACTATCTTGATGACAGCAACTCTAACCTTTGAATAGCTTATTGTCAAAACCACTCAATTCAATTACTTGAGAGTATCAAGTAAGTTGTCTTTCTGTGTGAACTCCAATACCTCAATCCCTTAGGATTCTAAGAAAGGAATGGCTCTGCTCTATGTTGTTTTGGTGTATTTGATTGTTTCATTCAAGATAAAGATAGTGAAGAACCTCCCACCCCCGTCCTTTTTTGGATAGATGATTTAATGCCCCAACCAGCTGGTTTAATCTCTACAAACAATGTTTTTTCTTCTTTTTTATTTTCTTTTTCTTTTTTTGGAAAGCTATTCCTACTCAGTATATATAGTTCAGAGAAAAAAAAAGAGAGACAGCAAGTTACGTAAAAATAAATATGTAAATCTAAATGGGGAGAAAAGAAGTAATGCTGTACAAATCCAAACAGCAGAGAATCAAAGCAGGGTAGCTAAAGTGAGAGTGATAAACACATAGAATAGAACTCCATGGTTTTTGTATTAGGGTAATTAGAGTACGGATTCCAAAGAGAGAAAGGCTGATAAAATAAAAGTACTAAATCTGAGGTGAATGTAAGATAAGATAAAATGAAAAGAGAGAAAAAACAGAAGCATAATGAAACAGTTGACCAGTGCTTTAGTAACTGTGTGGTAGTCCTAATGACTTTTAAATTTGTTTTTTAATTAGGTTAATAATGGATGCACTTCAAGAAAAAAAGTAGTAAATTGATGCTAGTCACCTATCTGCTCCTATTGCGCAATTTTCGGAGAGCTAAATTTCTTAAACTACCCAAGTGAAGAAAGGGTTATTTGCTTTCCCATGTTAACTTTCAAAGTGTACGGGATATGATGAGTTTAAAAGCACAGTAAGTTAATTGTCCTCAATGAATTACTATTGGCTCAGAGAGCTAAATGAATTATTTGATTATATACACATGTCATGAAAATTTCATGTCCCAGTGAGAACAGCAGTAAAATCAGTTGGGAGACTGAGTGGCCATAAGAATTACTGGCACGATTACATGAAGAGCATAGCTTGTGGTAGGCAGATAAAAGCCTCTCCTCTCCCCCACCAAGATGTCCGAGTCCTAGTTTCCTGGAACCTGTGAATATGGTACTTTTTTTGGCAAGAAGGATTCTGCAGATGAACCTTGAGATGAGGATTATCCGGGTGGGCCGATCTAATCACACTGGTCCTTAAAAGTGGAAAACCTTCCCAGTTTTAGCCAGAGAGACATGTGGCTATGAAAGAAAGGCAGAGAGAGATACAACACTGCTTACTTTGAAGACGAAGGAAGGGAACATGCACCAAGGAATGTGGGTGGACTATAGAAGACGGAAAAGGTGAGGCAAGGGATTCTTTTCCAGGGCCTCCAGAAAGGGCCACAGCCCTGCCCACATCTTGAACTTAGCCGAGCGAGACCCATGTTGGACCTACGGCCTTCAGAACTGTAAAATAATAAATGGGATAATAAATGGCATTGTTTTATGCCACTAAGTTGATGGTAATTTGTTACAGCAGCAATAGAAAACAAATATAGATTTTTAGTAATTGGTGTAATTAATTACTAATGTTATTTACAATCATTGTAATTATTAAGATGAAAAGGAAAAAGTACCTAATCTTTTAAGGTAAAATTCCAACATGCACCAAATGAGTAAATTTTAATACGTTTAGAAATTTAGTCCACTTAGAAGTTGAATTAAATAAGTTGACTACATTTCTTTTGTCTATAAACAGTCCATAAATTATCAAGTCTATCTAATAATTTATTTTATATCAACATTATGATTTTAAGATCTCTTTGGTATCATAGAGATACAGTTTCATTATGCAGAAATGGCCTATAAAAGTTAAGAATAAAATAAGTGCTTTAGTTATTGGTTCATGTTTCTCAGAGACTGAGACAATACAACGGAATTTTCTTTTTTTTTTATGCACTTAAAAAATGTTAAAATGCCTGTGTAAAGTACATTAAAACATTATAGGGCCTATAAAATCTGAGTACATACAGATAGAAAAAAGTTAAATTATCTAAATTATGGACAATTTCTGTTCTTTAATTAATCTAGTACCAAAAGTGTCTGTCACTATGCCACCCTAATTCACTACAAACTGCTAAACTGATAACAGTTACCAGAATTGCAGGCAAAAATGCCTAGAAAGAAGATATCATTAACTCAAATCTTAAAGTAAAATCTACCTTGTCCATATTGCAGTTATAAAGTTTAAGGCATTCCAAGAAGTGGTTGATACTAAGTTTTGTTCCACATTTATAATTAAATCCATATCAAAGCTTCAGATATGGCCGATTAAGCTATAATAGACTTGTCATGGGTGTAATTTACTGTAAAGTAGAATTTGGAAGGAAAGATTTGCTATGGACACCACAGTACTGTGTTAGGATACAGCTGGGAAGCAACATGAGGTGGAAAAGCTCAGATTTCGGAGCCAGGTAGGCCTGCATTTTGCATTCTGGTACTGCCACTTGCTAATTGTAAAATCTTAGGCAAGTTACTCATAGTATATGCATCTGTTTCTTTATATAAAGTGATGGTACTTATAGTCATTGTTCTATAGGATGTTTGTGAGTGTGAAATGACAACAAATGTAAAATACTTAAAATAAGATATGAACTCAACAAGTATGACCTGTCTGGGGAGTAGAGAAGTACCCCCAAGCACATCATTATAAAGTAACTATGTCTTTCATAGGCCTAACATTATAAGCCATCATCACAGAAATACAAAAGAAGATCCCTTTATATTTTGATTTGCTTCTTAGACTTATGGAATATTAAAAAAAAACTCTATTAATTCTCAATCCAGAGGACACAATCCAGTAACTGATAAATAGCAAAATTTTCTCCTTTTTTTTTTTACTTCCTTTATAAAAAAATGTTTCATCATTCATTGATGTAGTCCTTGAAATCCCTATCACAGCACTTTGACAGAATAGATGTTAATAATCTTCTAGACTGAATTGAATCTCTCTGGAATCTAAGTCTTTACTCAGAGTTTTTATCTTCTAATCTGCTGGTCTAGTGTGTGGAGCTGCCATTGCCCGGTTGAGCTCTAGTGGCATCTATGACTCTGCTCTTTGTCATGCTTGGAAAGGACTCATCATATCAGGCCTTTAAAAATGTAACTAGTCACCAAATATTCCGTTTATACATTCATGTGGTGTTCAGCAATAGCATTTGTCTCCTTTAAATGATTTAGAACTCATTGCTTTAGACTGTTATTGGATATCAAATAACTCCTTAATGTTAATAGTAATAGAAATATATTCTATCTTACAATTTAACAAGTTTAATAAAAGGTATTAAGTGTATGTTGATAATGGATATGAAGTTGTTTTTCCCTTTGCCTAAACTATTATCTTATTTACCTATGTTAACTTATTGGCAAAACTATTTCCAGAAAATTATTTCCTTGAAATAGTTATTTGTATAAGTGCTAGCGCACTGTGACTATTAGAGTGTGATAATAATATTGAGAGTGATATATTTTCCTGTATATTATAAATCACATTATATCAAATTTATAAATATGTATTTCATCAAACTAAAAAAGAAAGAAATATTTCATACACATTCATAAGAAGAGTCCTAAATTGCCTGAATTTTTGACAATTGTAATATAATTAGGGACCAGTGGACATATTCCACTAGCATATGCATTCAGGTGACTTCTAGGGATCCCTAATCTTCCTAGGATGAGCCACAAGGGTCAAATATGAGGGAACTATTAACTAAGCATTGTAAACTCAACAAACTATCTTCCAAAGATGAGGCTGAATAAAGGCATTTACATTCCATAAAAAATCTGAGAGTGTTTACCATGAATTAACTCTAAATCTAAATAAACTGACTTAAAAGAAGTTCTAAAGGATGTGCTTCAAGAAGAATGAGATTCATTCATTCAACAATTACACACTGAGCCAGGCACACTTAAGGGAATACCTCAATGAACAGAACAGATGAGAACATCTTACCCTCACAGACCTTTCAGTAGCCAAAGTCACAAACCAACATAAATAACTAAAAATATATGGTGTGTTCAGTAGTAGTAGTATGCTGTTAAACCTTTACTAACTGGCTCTTTGGGGGAAAAAAACCCCACCTGCATCAGTGCATTTGCCAATTTCTGTGGTATAAATACTACCTCCATGCCAAATTTCCAACTGCTGGCTCTGTCACGGGGGAAGAGGTACACAATTGTCCTGGTGAGTCTGTGTGAGGTCCTGAGGAACACACCAGTGAGGATCCTAAGTGCTAGGGAGAAAAATTAGCAGGAAAAGATGGGGAGGTTTCGGGGTTGCCATTTAAAAAAGAATGGTCAAAGAATACTTCACTGAGAAAGTAAACATTTGAGTAAAGAACTGAAAGAAGTGAGAAAGAGAGCCATGGACCCATATTGGAGAAAATAATTTTAGGCAGAAAGGACAGCAAGTGCAGGAGCTGGGAACACAAGGAGGCTACAGAGGTAAGAGCAGAGTGAGGGGCTATAAAAGATTGAGAATTTAGGCTTTTAGTGTGGGTAAGATTAGAAGTCACTGTGGGGGCGGATTCTGAGCTGAAGGACATGATCTAAATTCTATGTTAACGGTCTCACTCTGGCTTCTCTGCTGAAAAGGAGTAGGACAAACTAATAAAACTTCCGTGGTAGTAAAAATAATAATGTCTAAAATCTAGGATTAAGCCAACAATACAGATAATGTCCAAAACAAGCAAGATTGGCTCATTAGCCAGAGGACAGTGGGCATGATTGGAGATAAAGTACATTGTACATTTTGACTGAGGTGTGACGTTACTGATTAATATTAGCACTTGTTTAGCACATGTTTAAATTTCTGGAGAAACAAATAGAAGAACAGAAATAAAATATATACATTTCAAATCAGTAGTGGGTAGAAAAATGAAGGAAACTGATAACAAAGGCAACAAAAAACAGAGGAGAAAAAGAGGAAATTGAACAATTGGGACAAATATAAAGCACAAAATAAGATAGCTCAAATTAATCCATATACATTGATAATCAAATTAAGTGTATACAGATTGATCTTGTTAACTAAAAGACAAATACTGACAACGTAGATAAAAAGAAAATTAATTGAAAAGTTGCTTTTTAAACTAATTTATAATGTAAAGACATAGAGAGAAGAGGGAAGAAATATAAAAAGGAGATAATGTATAATTTTCCATAATAACCATAAAGGTTACCTCAGCATAAAGGTAACCATAGAATGATAAAATATTAAGTTAATGTATAAATATTATGTAACTATAAATGAATATATACACATATGTATACTTAAATAACATAATTTTAAAATATATAAGGTAATAATTGACAGAAACTTAAGGAAACATTTACAATCCACTATCAGAGTTGAAGAATTAAACACACCTCCTTTGGTAACATCAGGTAGTATACCCTGTTCCTTCCCCCACCTCCAGAAAAAGATGAGAACAGTAAGAACACAGAAGATTTGAACAACACAGGTAACAAGGTTGAACCAATACATATACTTTAACTGGAGAATATTTTTGTCAAGTACACAAGCAATATGATATCCAATAAAGTGATTCTGGCAAATTTAAAGTATTTTTAGTTTCAAGCAGATGACAGGCTTTCAGAGCAAATTGTAATTAGAATGAAAATCAGCAAATAAAAGATAAGAAACATCAGAGAAAAAGGAAAGGAATTAGAGAAATATGAGAGTCAGGGAGAGGGGGATTGGTGCTGTGTTAGGTTTTGACATCCACTCAGAGCACTATAAATAGTGAACTATCTGGAGAAATTTTTGTTTCCTTTCTATTTTTACATATGACGGGATAATTGATTGCAGTTGCCTTCCCCCCAACCCCCCCAGCAGACATTTGGTATGTTAAATTCTTTTTCAGTGATTTTATGAAGCCTCTGGCTTTACTTTAGCTGGGGTAGGGAATATTCTTATGAGAGCGAAGTCAGACAGCATAGAGATCACCTTTACACTCCAATTGCAGCCTCCAGGGGTCGGCCCCTAGCAACACTGAGAAGTCGGCCAAGTCTGTCTTCTGAGCCTGATACCACTTATTTCTCAGACCTTTATGGCTTTTCTTACTTCTATTTTCAGCACGTTCTTTTCCCTCAGCACTCTGGGATCTTTAGTTACTGAGGAAAATAATGATAAAGTCACTCATGACATCGTATTAAAGATTTAAGAACTGCCCTCTCTTACGGCCACTTTTAGTAGATTTTTTAGGGGCAATCTATAACAGCCAAATTTAGGATGGACACATAAGGGACTAGTGGAAAAGACTGGGGGTACTGTGGAGGTGGAAGGGGTGCCGAATGCATCCAATCACACTCCCGACACTTCTAGTGTGCCGATATGCCTGGGCTGGTTCCTCATTTTCTCATGGAAAGTTTGTAAAAAAGCCAATAGGCTGAAACACAGGAGGAAGAGAGCGCTATACAGCTCTTTGGGTTGTTGACAGTATAGCTGCAGAGAGTTCAGTAAAACTTTGAAAGGCCTCTTTCCCTCTTCTACTTCACAACGGTCTTGGGGGTGAAATGTTATAGGGTACGGTCTAAGTCTAAAGGTGTAATGGATCTTAGGCAAAGAGTGAATTCACTCTTCTCAGGGAGAATGTGAATTGTTAATGTTCACTTGGTCAAGCTGTGCTTTCATCTATAGCTTTAAAATGCGTTTATGGTAGAAATATCTATTTATACACCACTTTCCCTCGCCAAAACCCTTTCCATATTCTTGGTCTCAGGAAGTCTAGGACAGGTCCTAGAACACTAGCAACTAGAAATATCACAATACTAGTCCATGGTGAATTTGAGACAAGTCTTGTCCACACAGTTCAATAAAACAGACACACATCCCTTTTTCTGACTTCAGTGGGACTGAAATTAGTATCGACACTTTTGAAGAACATATTACTTATCTAAACTATATGTTCCTTTGTTCTTTAAGGGCTATGGCTTGGAGCTTATAAATTCTGCAACTAATAAGGACAACACCTTAGGTCTGCATTTTTTTTCTTCCTCATGAAGAGTCATAAATTTTGTGCCATTTCAGTTTCTTATGTCACTTTGAGGCTCTTTATAAAGTGCTTGTATTATTTAGCAGCTAAATAGGTAAAGACTGATATTACATGCTAATTCTAATTTTCCAATTAAATAAGGAAACACATTTTGTTTTTGGGTCCCCATAAGGGAAAAAATAATACTTTTGAAGTGATTCGTAGAATAATTAAAATGTATGTGCTATGCACCATCCTGCTAATTTTGCAGGAAACATTCTCCTAATAATTTATATAGGGAAAATAGAATATTCTTCATATGTAGTAATAATTAAATAAAAGAACTTGATTAAAAATATTTTTATTAGTTATGTACTTTTAATTACCATATCCACGACCTTTTCCTAGATCACATGCTCTTTGATCTCTCTTCATAGGAAAAAAGGTACGGTTAGGTCCCCCTTACCCAAGTTAGTTAGGGAGACCTATCATCCCAGTTTGCCTGGGACTCAGTTTTAGCTTTGAATGGTCTCAGTCCATGGGAACCAGGATGGTTGGTCACCTTAGCTCCAGTTCACCCTCCAGCTAATTTCTCTTCTCACCTTCACATCAGAATTTCTCCACGGAATATTCCGCACTATTCTTCTCCATGTCTTAACTCTCTATTTACTCTTGCACTTCCTGGAGCTATGCCTCTGCCTCAATGGTTGCATTCTCCTGGAGTTTGCCAGAGTCTCCAATAACTTTCATCTTTTATCAAAGAAGATTTGCCAGTCCTTACATCAGTGGCTCCTGCTGCCGGATATTATACTGCTGATCACAACTTCCTTCAAGTTCTTTATCTCCAAGGCTTATATAGGAGTCTACCTTATTCCTGGGGGACACATTCCAAAACCAACAGTGGATGCCTGAGATTGCAGAGAGTACTAAATCTTATGTATGTTTTTTCATATACATATATCCCTATGATAAAATCAAATTTATAAATTAGGCACAGGAAAAGACAATAATACAATAGAATAATTATACTGTAAAAAAAGTTATGTGAATGTGGTCTCTCTCCCTCTCAAAATATCTTATTGTACTGTCCTCACCCTTCTTGTGATGATGTATGATGACAAAATGCCTAGTGATGAGATGAAGTGAGGTGAACGATGTAGGCATTGTGATATATTTTAGGCTACTAATGACCTCATGACCTTGAGTCAGGAGGATCATCTGCTTCCTGACCATGATTGACTGCTGGTATCTGAAACTATGGAAAACAAAACCATAGATAAGGAGGGACTACTGTATAACATCATGGCTTCCTAGGCTCTGATACTGTTCTTTTTGACTCTTATTAATGAGATCATCTCTCTCTGCTTGTTTTCTTAAAGGTGATTTTTCTTAAGATTCTATATTCAGTCTTCTTCCCTTATTATTCTATAAACCCTTTCCCTGGCTGATCTCACCTACTTTCATGCTTTGAGCCATTCCCTAGATGGAAACTCTACTTGCTATCCAGACTTCTCTTGTGAGCCAACTACCTGCTAAACATCTGTACCTGTGTATCTCAGAGTCACTTCGATAACTTAACACTTTTAATATGGCCCTTTAATTACCTTCACTATGATCTTCTTGCTCTCTCCTCTTTGTTGTTGGAATAACCAACTATAATTCACCTATGCTAAAAAATTTAATGTTATCCTTGATTATATTCTATTTCATCTCCTCCAGTCCAATTAGTAAGTTGTTCAATTTTACCTCCTAAATAGCTCTTAAATTGGTCTTTCTCTCTCCATTCTTTATCATTTCCTAGTTTTGAGAAATTTCCTTCTGTCTGAAATGTCATTGCTACAGCCTCCCAAATCATCATATTGCTCTAGCCTTGTCCTCAAAATCTGTCCTGCCTTATAGGACTTAACAGTTTCAGGTACATAGCACATAGTATAGTGTTTCTTAGAGCATTACTTACATAAACTCAGGTAGACACTTTTACTATTGTATTTACCACAAGCGAACTATTACCTACTTATCAGCACCCCACACCCAACCCCAAGACCATAAACTTCGTAAAAGAAGAGTCATGCTTTATTAACTTTTGTATCCCTAGTGTGTGCCTCTGTGCCTGGCATGTGGTGTGGCCCAAACAGTCACTGAGCAGGTAGACAGTCGACCCAATCACCAACTATGTGCTTTCTCAGCTTTATTACTATCCTCCTCCCACCCCCTCTTCTAAAGGAATGTGGCTTTGGCTTATGATTCTATCTACATATTATCAAAAATATTTCACATGTAGTACATGCTTAATAAGTAGTTACAGAATGAATAAATGAAAGAGATAAGAAAGAAAGAAAGAAAGAAAGAAAGAAAGAAAGAAAGAAAGAAAGAAAGAAAGAAAAGGAAGGAAGGAAGGAAGGAAGGAAGGAAGGAAGGAAGGAAGGGAGGGAAAGCAAATGTTTAGATTCTCAGGGTAACCACATACAATGAATTAGTGTTTTGACGCTCAATCATAGATATAATTTAGAAGTAGTTTAAAAGCCCAAATAATTCTAAATATGCTTTCTTTTAAGTCTTCAGATTGGTTAGAAAATATATTCCCATCTAAATAAACAATACATTAAATATTTTATACATGCTGAATTCTTATTAAATGTGTTCAATTATAATGTGTTTAATTTTTTATACCCCTTAAAAATGGCTTAACCTTAAAAGCACTGAAAGTGTTTTATATTTTGTATAACTTTAGAGGCTATAGTAGGGTTTGCATATAAAACTCAGAGATTTATCTTGCACATTTTTAAATGACATAACAACATATCTTGACAGTTTTAAAGAATTGTACTTTAGAAATAAAATCTTAAAAACATTTTTATCATAATATTTTGAAATGAAAAAATTGGAAGAGAATTATATACTGTTTATAATTTTCAAGGGCATAATGTTTAAACTACCAACTTGGTTTTAATTTAGCTATGATTTTCAAAGCATATTTCATAAGACTTATTGAAAACTTAACCACAACTTGTTTATTAATTCACTTTTATTGAGTTACAAAGAAAAGTCTAAAATATTATTTAAAAATATGGACTTTTTTTCAGTTTTCACACACTCTTGTAACATTTAATGGTCCTTCTGGTATTCTTAGCACATTTAACTAGTGTGATGAACAATACTATTGTTTGCCAGATGGATAGTGTCTATAGAAAAGAATGCAGTTTTCAAGTTTTTTTTTTCCTATCAGATTTAGACAGATATATTTTACCAGAAGGTCAAAGCTGTACAGAATAAAAAAAAATATGTATCAAAATCTCTCCTTTTATGAACAATTCTTTTATGAGAAATCATTGTGCAATATAAGATAGAAACCTATAGTATTTTGAATGGGAAAGTAAGATAAGTGTAGATCATTTTAATTTTAAATTTTATTAATATTAAAGAGCCAGTTGTTTATGTAACACAATTCATTCACAATGATCAACTATCTTCAAATGAGTGTTTTCTATTTAAGGGCAACGGTTTTACACAATAAGAAATTGAATAGCCTTTAAATGCAGCATAATGCGCTTCATATATGTACCAGAAGTGTTCAATGAATTCTGAAACTTAATTTAAATCCTTATGTTTATATATGAATAAGTAAACTTGTATATTCATAGCTTTCCATATTTAGTAGTGCTGATTTTCAGTTTCAAAAAAATATAAGAGAAAATGAGTTGCACATTTGACTTCCGAAAATATCTGAACTTGCTACTTATGAGATCTTTAATTCTTGAAAATTTGTGGGAGTATTTATTTTCATTAAAACAAATTCACTTTGATTTCATATTTAAATGAACTAAAGTCTTAGTAAGAGTTTTCTAAGGTAGATAGTTTCTGGAAAGTTAATTAAACAGGTTGGTTTCTACTCTAGTTTTACAGACACACAGGAAAACACTTCAGGATCCTGCCACGCTCAGTCCTGTAGCACAGTCTTCATTTCTCTTCATTCAGAGAGAAACAGACCTATATCTCAAATATAGCTGAGGGTAGCCAATTCATCTCAATTTGCCTGAGACTTTCCAATAAAACAAAAATCCCACGTCCTCGGAAATCCTTTAACCCCAGAAAAACCAAAACAGTTGTTAATCTACTGAGAGATGATCTAAACTTTGAGATAGAAAGCCTTACCTTAACATCATTGGTGTTCATTCTTGTTCCCTCCTTTCCCACGAAAATATCATCAATATCCACAAGAATATACCTGTCCAAGGACAGTGTCAGCCTGTTTCCTGACAAGAAGGTGACAGCGTCTATGAAGATGAGCTTGTGCAACCAAAAGTTCAAGTTGTTGCCAAAAAACACTCTTTGAATCCCATCATGAAGCCCCAAGTCATGTATGACAGTGGCATAAAAAGCACCTTTAGAGATGGGAGGAGAAAGGTTTTCTGGGGTCCTTACTTTGGCAAATATTACTGGTTGGTAGGCTGAGTGATTAATCTGGAACACTGTCCAGTCAGTTCCAGGTAAAGATCCTTTTTCAAGTTTGGAAGATTTGGTCACATGAAGCAATGGAGAATGAGGATTAATACAACAATCTTTTACCGCAAGGTTTCCATATATGGAAAAAGGGAAACCTTTTAACTGAAAGCTCTGTGGGCTCTTCTCACTAGTTTTGTGGAATCCAATGACACCCACACCATATTCCACACAGTATTTATCTAACAGGCTTCGGTTCCAAGAGTCCATGTTTATATACTTTAATATATTCTCATAAATAATGAGAATATATTTGCCTTTAGTTTTTTCTATAAGTGCTGGGAGATCCCCCTTTCCAGGAGCAATTTCAATGTGATACTGGAATCTACTGGATTCTAGAATCATAATTATGTCTTGACCAAGCGATGAGTATTGGCTCTCCACAAACACCAGGACTGTGGGGTCTGTCTTCAGGGCATCAGAAAGCTTCATTGTCTTGACTTCCATGAGCCTGTATGGCGGGTGCTGGAAGTCCCCACAGTCTACTTCTGACATCAGCTCAGAGGGTTCATTTTCCTGTTTGTAGCCACTGTACAGGTAATATGCAGAAATAATAATGCTCACCGTACAAAATGTGGCAAGCAGAATAACGGTCCTTTGAAAGTGTCTGTGAAGCTTCATGATAAAACTCATGCTGTATATGCTTTCTTCAGACTGTTCCAAAAGAAGCACCATAAAAAAGAAGAAAAGATGGTGGTCAGCTACTTTTCCAGTCTCAGTCGGTAGTTTATGTCACCATTGCAGCGCATTTGTGTCATTCGATCAGGAGTCACAGAAAATATAGTCTGAAACGCAGAATAAAATAGGATAGATTATCATACATTCATTCTGCAGCACTAAATGAGCAAGTTTTTGTCCTGGTGATTGGCACAAGCGGCAAGCTGTTAGGCAGATGCACTGGTGTATGGTCTGTAAGAAGGCCTCTTTTTCTTTCTCCCAGATCTGGATGAGGACATGGGACGGACAGAAACAGGAAAAGGGCTCCACCGAATACAGTATCTCTATCCTTTGTATACAAAATACATTGGGCTAACAAGAAATTTCCTTTTATTCACTGAGCTTTGCATCAAACTCTGTAATATATAACTAAGACCACAGATAGGTCACTGGAGCCACACACTGCCCTGTCATGTAATGCACATACAACGCATATGTGTTTAACTATGAATATTGAAAATTCAAAGAAGTCTGGACATATTTCATTAAGTGCTACAAATAAGACACTAGATTCTGCTCTTTGAAAAAGAGCTCAGTAATTACATGAAAAGAAGTACTATAAAAGTGTTTTTTTAAATCAATGAAAATAACTAAAGCTTCATGAGACCGTGTCATGCTATAATTTCAAATCCCTTTCAAATCTTACTAATCTTAGAAAAATTTAGTAGATTCTGAAAAAACAACAAGAAATAAAAATGAGTGCTTCTTAGAGAAAAAGTTTATTAGAGTCTTATGGTCCTGGAAATATCAAAGAATACAAAAAAAATAAGAAAGGATTATCCATAAGGCAGGCTGAAAGGGTTCACTGCACCTTTACCTCTAATTAATTGTGTCACTTTGGCCCCAGTACTTTCTAAGTAAAATGACAAGGTTAGAATAAATGATCCTAAATACAGAAAACAAACTGAGGGTTGATGGGGGGCAGGGGAGAGGGGAAAGTGGGTGATGGGAATTGAGGAAGGCACTTGTTGGGATGCATACTGAGTGTTATATGGAAACCACTTTGACAAATTATATTAAAGAAAGGAAGCAAGGAAGGAAGAAAGAGAGGAAGAAAGAAAAAGAAAGAAAGAAAGAAAGGAAGAAAAAAAGAAAGAAAGAAAGAAAGAAAAAAGAAAAAGAAAGAAAGGAAAAGAAAGAAAAAAGAAAAAGAAAGAAAGGAAGAAAGGAAGAAAGGAAGAAAGGAAGAAAGGAAGGAAGAAAGAAAGAAAGAAAGAAAGAAAGAAAGAAAGAAAGAAAGAAAGAAAGAAAAAAGAGAGAAAAGAAAAAAGAAAGAAAAGAAAGAAGAAAGAAAATAAATGATCACCAAGAACATTCTGGCTCTAAGATCCTGTGGTATTCACCCATGAAACTAGCAATGAATAGTACTTTGAATAATATATGTTTATCTTTATGAATAATACATCCTGGAGTATAACTAGAGGATGTTTATAGGATAAATAGGATACTTATAAATAGGATATTTATCCTGTAAATTATATATTGTAATTATTCATTCAAATGTTATATCATTCATTCGACTATTTATGGGGTAACTATTTTTCTATTTAAAACATAAATAGGGGTGCCTGGGTGGCTCAGTCAGTTAAACATCCGGCTTCAGCTCAGGTCATGATCTCACAGTCCGTGAGTTCGAACCCGCGACGGGCTCTGTGCTGATAGCTCAGAGCCTGGAGCCTGCTTCGGATTCTGTGTTTCCCTCTCTCTCTCTGCCCCTCCCTTGCTCATGCTCTGTCTCTGTCTCAAAAATCAATAAATCATTAAAAAATATTAAAAAAATAATAAAACATAAATAGTCAACATAGTGAATTCTTTTAAAGAGATCGAATTACAGAGAAGGTGATTAGCAAGCATGACAATAAGAGATGGTTGCTGATTCGAGACAAATGACTGTAATGAGACGAGAACAGAGACCATGGCAAGTGGAGAAATCTGCAGTGCTCCAGGGGGATACAGGATTTGGGCAGTGCCTTGGAGGGGAGGGTAATGAAGGTAGGCATCTGAGTCAGAGGAAACTTTTTAGAGGCCAGAGTGAGCACAATATTGGGCAAGGAATGCTAATGAGGAACGGAAGGCAATGATATGAAATACCCAAAATATAAATTTTACAGAACATAGGTAACTGAGATTATGGAGAGATTTGACAGCACAGAAATTCATGGTTGAGAAAACACACATGGAACCATTATGCTTTCCTGATTTGGAGAATCACATGATGAGGGGGAGAGTTTTCAGGAAGATGAACTAATCAATACCTGGAAGAGACCCTAGCACACTGTCAGAGTCAGGGCGGCAAGCCAGTGCAGGCTCATTTCTCATAAGCCAGTCATAAACTGTTAGTGATCACAGGTCAGGGAGAATGTGGGAAGGGACACGTCAGAGGGACACTGCAAAGAACGAAGGCAGAGAACTTGGTATGCTATGTGGGTCTGTGGTACACCGTCACTCTGCCAAGTAAAATGCCATCAAGTGATCTGGCATGCTTGAAAATAAGCCTAATATAAAGGATAACATTCTGCTCATTCTAGGATAGATATAGGTCTAATTTAAGTAGACCAAAACTACCAGGACAACTGAGAGTTTCCACTGTAACTATAGTTATTTCATTTTGAAAAGTAACTGCACTTTAAAAGTCATGTACATGCTTATTATAATATAATGTTCTGGAGTATAGCAGCAGTACACAAAATCTCACATCTTTCTATGCCTCTGTTTCAATTTTAGTTGTGAAGTGTTTTTGACTAGATACAAAATGTATTACCACATTTTACATTTCTGAGAGCAGTGTTTCATAGTTTGTTCTTATTGTCAGAAGTGAAAGGCATGTAACTCATACTAATCTTATCTGTGATGAGGCAAAGTGGTGAGGAGTATCTCTCTCAGTATTTAGGATGGTTATTAGGAACCTATCAAAGCTACCTTCTCCATTAGCAGATATCAAATAGTGAAAGACATGAAACTCTTTTCCATGAAACTCTTCAAGTTTCCTCCTGAAGCCAAGGGTATTCCAGTGTATGTCTCTGAGGGTAGGATTTGGTCTAAGACATTAAAATTGATACAGTAAGGGTCTCTAAGTTTCCTCTAAACCTTTTCTGACAGCATATCTCGCTTTGCTGTTGCCAAATTTAGTCTCGGGTATAGACTCTTAAAAGTTACTGTTCCTACTGCAACCTCATCCACCAACAACTACCTCGCACTCCTGTTTATCTGTTAGCTCTGAAAATCTCAGAACCAACTGCACTGTTGCTGTCACTCCTTTTGCATGTGATGGCACTGCAGCAGCTTCTCCTGAGCCCTTCACTGACGGGAAATCACTGGGAAGACAGGTACGTATGGAAAACTGAGCTCCTCCACACAGTTCCCCTGTGAAATCTTCTCACATGGAGCTGACCTTCCAAACTTGGTAAGACCAGCATTACACATGGCCATTGCAGAAGTGATATCTTCTTTGTAATTCTTTACAACTAGTATAATTAAAATTTTGTATAAAGTCAGTCTCCCTTGTGGAACTGTAAACTCTAAGAGAGTAGAGATAAGGCTTCTCTTATCTATCGAGCCCCTAGTGCCAGGCACAGGGTAAGCACCCAATGACTACTGGTGAAATTAGTTGAATACAATGGCATATTAACCTTACGAGTTAATCTGACACTTCTACTTTATTCTAATGTCATAATTTATTTTTAAGGCTATATATTACTATTAATATGATTATAATTTCTATACATTAGATGGATTTTATGTATTTTTTACTTAACACTAAGAAAATATATTCATACCATTCTAACATAGCATAAAGAAAGTCACTATGGTAGATATTAAATCTGAACCCATCCAAAGATGGGTTATCAATTGATTATTTGATTATTCTGCAATTAGTCATCGGGAATGTGTTGAGCACTCACTTTAGGCTTAGTGCTATATTAGGTGCAGGAGACACCACAGAAGTAATATTAAGAATTATTCTTGTCTGCAGAAGCATGGTCTCTGTTGGGCGAAATGACTTGTGAAAAAAGATCCAACACTATGTTGTTGCACGTACTAGATAGTGATTTATGCTGTACAGACTATATTTGTTACAAGTTTCAAAACAAAGAGCAAGAGATATTAATGAAATTTAGGTAAGCAGTTTCTAAAAGTCATGGTGCTTGAGGGGTGGCATGGTGTGATGGGCAAGATCTGGATACGAGGATGGGATGAACATGTCAGGAAAAATACCTGGTGAGGGGTGTGCCAGGCTGGCTCATGGGTGCAGCATGGGACTCAATCTTGGGGTTGTGAGTTCAAGCTCTACATTGGGCATAGAGCTTACTTAAAATACTTGGCAAAGTTGGGGTGCCTGGGTAGCTCACTCGGTTAAGTGTCTGACTTCAGCTCAGGTTAGGATCTTGCAGTTCATGGGTTTGAGCCCCGTGTCAGGCTCTGTGCTAACAGTGCAGAGCCTGCTTGGGATTCTCCCTCTCACTCCCCATCTCTCTCTGCCCCTCTCCCACTTGTGCGTACTCTCTCTCTCTCACATATATGTATATAATATATGTGTTATATATATAATAAACATAAAAAAATACCTGGAAAGTTTGAAGTAATGAAATGGTTACAATGTTTACCTGAGAGTGAGACTATAATATGATACTATGTGTTGTGTTGAAAATAGAAATAATATTTCATTCAAGGAGTCCTACAGATAATGAATGTCCTTGGAAATGACTGTGAAGCACTAAAGTGTTGACTTAGAAATAGCACGAGATATGTCTGAACAGAAAAGAGACAATAAAAATCATCTTTAGAGGTTACTAGTGTAGCAGCGGCATCCAGAATGGACAGTCATATGAACAGAGAGTATATGCTACATCGTACAGAGTGAAGAAGGAGGTGGATCAAGACCCCCAGCTAAGGGGCTGCTGCACAATCCAGGCGGGGCGTGGTGCATGTCCAGACTAAGGAGGTTATCAGGGGGAATGAAAATGAAGAGAGATGGGAGAAAAAAAATAAGGACTATTGATAAATTATGGCTGGGGGAGTAGGGAGGCTTGGGGACTAGTAATAGAAACACAAAAGCAAAAGGTGGAAACTGGCATGAGCTAATGATGCGCAGCTAAGGTTCAGACAGGTGACTGAATGATGCACAGGGAGAGAGCAAAATCACAATGTTCTACAAAGTAGCTGGACGTTGACAAATAAAAAAGACAAGGAAACGCTTGAAATTAATGGGCCACAGGCACATCTGGATATGCTACACAAACTCAATTCCTCGGGAAAGCCTTTCCTGACCAACTCTACCCCTCCTCCTTTAGGCCAGATCCCCAGATTATGTATGTAATTATAATTACTTTTCATTTGGGGCCTTTATCACAACTCGTAACAAATATTATTAGCAACATTGTTTGCTTCGTGTCTCTCTTTCTTGTTAGACTGAAATTTCCAAGGGTATAGGGTTTGTGTCATTCCCAGTAATCTTTCAAACAAGAAACAGGATAACAACATTTTTAAAGGCCAACAAGAGCAACAAACACTTCAGTATAGTGATGATTGTATTCTTGAAGTGCTCTCACAAAAATACATTGGAAATTACAGACTTTTGCATGGTCTGAAAGGGTTCCCTGAATGACTAAAGAACAGGCACACTGGCTTGCATGTCAGAGAGTTTCCATGGACACAACTGTCTTTACTGCAAGTACAGAGCTGACTTCTGTGGTTGCACTGGGATACCTATTCAACCTATGATGAGGAATATGCTGAATGACCAAGTAAGTGTAAATTAAATTTAGAAAATCAACAAACCATTTAAGCAGACGTTGTAGAATAGTCAGAGCGGATACAAGAAAGCTGCAAGGTTGGGCTGGTTATAAACATCACCACTTCATCGGGATTTCCTATTAAGGGACACCAAAGGAAATCACATCATGTGGAAAGGTAGAATAACAGCAATGCAGCTAAACTAGTGAACACTTACTACATGCCAACATGTTGTTGGGCCCTTTAACAGCTAAGTAGCCTGTCCAAGACACACCACTCATAGAAGTGGAACTGAAATTGGAACTCACCAGCCTGCACTGAAGATGCCATACGCCTAGGAAAGCAACCACGGCATGCACTGTTCATGCTGGGAACAGGTAGAAAATGGGTACTGGGTAGCTATTATCTTGAGATGCTGCAATTTTCTGCATATGAAAATGGGGATACTTGAGGAACCTATTAAAAGAGTTCTAATGAGAATTATATAAAGTACAGAAAGCTCTTGGAAAAGTGTCAGACACATAGAACGAATATATTAAACATTACCTGTGATGATGATGATGATGATGATATAAATAACATAAGATAAGAAATGAGAAATATCCTGAAGATGGCCAATAAAAATTCACTAAGAATTTTAAAGGGACAGCTACAAGCATTCCAGTGTAAGCAGAGTTGTGGGAGGTATAGGAAGTCCACCTTTGACGCAGGAAGCTAAAGTTAGATGGGTCTCAGAAGAGAGGAAGAGACTTAGTCAGAGGCCTAACCCAGAATCATGTCCTTCCTTGGGCTTCCTCCCTATTACCCCAGATGAACTCGCACACTCAATGGCTTTCACTGCCATCTAAGGCTCCAATAAATTCCAAATGTTTATTTGTAAGTCCACCTTCTTTCCTCTGAGCTTTAGGATTGCAAACTGAAGTATCAACTTGACATGATAACAACAATTCACAGTAACTGTATTCTTTCTCATGTGCCAACCACTGTTTAGCTCTACTGGAATTGTGTCACAAGAAAACTCAACCTATCTAAAATTGAATTTATGACCTACTGTCTAAAATCATCTTCGTCTTCCCACAACCGTGTAGAGGCTCATCCTTGACACCTTCTTCTCCCTCACCTCTGCTCATCTAAATAAACCCAAGTCCTCTCATTTCCATTTCCAAAACTCACCTCCCATCTTCAGTGCACTTCTCTCCTTTTCTAGGCGATGTTCCTCTCACTTGAACTACCGCAACAGCTAGGCTCATCATAAACACTCTTGGCTCCTTTTATACTTTCCACAGTCCAGCATCAAAGCACAAATCTGACTGATTCTTCCCAGGAGAAAAGGTATCCATGGCTGCCTTGATTAAAATGCAAATTTCTATACATTCCCTACAAGACACTGTGAGGAATCCTCCCCACTCTACATCTCAGGCCTGATTCAAGGATGTGCTTCCCTCTAAGTTCCAAGTACATTGGTCCTCTCCCAGCTCCCCAAAAGAGACAGCCTCTTTTCTGACCCAGGGTCTTCTTACATGCTGTTCTCTTTGTCTAGAAGCTTACTCCAATTTCTTCATCTGGCTCCATCCTCTAGAGCCTATGGCTCTAAGCGTAAATGTTCCCACCTCACAAAAGCCTTCTTGATTCTCCAGATCTGTTGTGACTCCCTTCGACACCCTCGCACATCACCATCTAGTTTACCTCCGCAGCACATCCCATGGTTATAATTAGTCATGTGTGACTGTGCGGCATTCATCCACAGATTGGGAGCATCTGTAAGTACCTGTCCTGATCACCTCTATATTCTTGATACCAATACAGCGATTGAAGTAAGAACATCCCACCGAATTGTTAAATGAGTGAGCAAAGAGCCTGTACTAAATTTTACAAATAGCAGCTGCATTCACAAACTAGAGTAGTCATTAAGTCCAACCCCCTTCCATGAATGGATATCTCCATCAATCACATTGGCCTCAAACAGTCAGGTGATAATATAAACACCGTGAACGGCAGTGACCACTTTGTCCAGGGCCATAAATCAGGCACATCCAGAATACACCTTTCCTTGAATATTACTCAAATATCTATTTTTCCTATTCTGATATTTTTTCAGAATTCAGCATGGCTAGAGTTGTTTTGCAATGCATCTGTTTTTAAAAAGGAAAACATCTGTTTTCCACCAAGGAAGCATTAAGCATTATTTAATTATATACCATTAACAAAAGGCAGAGGGAATAATTATTTTTTTGGAATTATAAATAATTTTATATACATACTGAAGAACTGAATCTGTGCACACATATATTTTGCAAAATATTACAATATCTGCACAGGGACACACCTACTTGTCACTCTGTAACCTATCCTTTCTCTTCCACTACACCCACCATCATCCCAAAGTAAAAATCAATTTCTAAATGAAATAGAATCATGTTGATGTTGGCAGTACAAGAAATGTGAGAAAAAGATTGCCATCTGGAAAATGAGTATTAATAACTGAAGAACTTCAGGTTCTAACACAAATGAAATATATTTAAAAGATCTTGACAACATTCCCCTTTCACAAAATTAACTATTTCATAATGTTGAAAAATGCATTGGGAGGCCTCAAACATATTACATGAATTTGCTAAAAGTAATTTAGTAGTATTAAAAATTGACAAAGAACATGCTCTTCTCTGGGAAAAAATGTGTGAAATTGTGTCATGTTAACTGAACCCTGCTGTGGTAGGCAAGGCAGATGCTGATTTGCATGGAGTATGACCAAGAATACACTCTCTCTAGAACTCTGGTTTTTCTTTAGGATGGATAGGCAAATAGCTGCACTTGGGGGCATTCGTTTTGTTTGATACATTAAATGGAAAAATGTTTTTCGAATGCCATTTTCCCTCCTTCTTTGTATTTAGAAATTATGAAGGAAAGAATACTTTTTGTTCACCTCTCTCAGTGCTATGCCATCCAGCGAGGCAACACAAGAAAACTTCCCCACTACCGCTTGCTGTTTGTTCTGTCTGTATGCCTTAAAGGAGAAAATGTCTCCCAAATCCCCTTGAATTGAACTACAATGTATGCAACAATGTATGCAGGACATTATGACTACTGCTGATGCAGCGTTTAGGATCTAATACAACGTTTGTCATTTTTATTCTTCTTCAGAGTCATGGGAACAAGAGTATTAACCAAATCTCTCCTGTTAGCCTGCCCCATAAGATGTAAAGTTAGAGATGAGTTTTTAGCTCTGTTTTAGGGCGGGTTATATGAACTGGAGAAGCAAAGGCAGCCAATCTGCAGAGAGAATAATGCAAAGAGCGGAGAGGAGCAATGAAGAAATATGATAGAAAGACCTCATATCAGTCTGTGGTCTTGGCTCTACTACTCTATCCTATGGAGGCATCAACAAAGAAGTCAGATAAATTCTTCCTTTGTTACCTTAGGCATGGTTTAGAACAAGTGACACTCAATCCAATTGGGGTATCATGGGAGAAGAAAGAAATCACCGAAACTGAACCATCTACACTTCATTAGGGAAGGCACCACCTGTTGTGGTCTTGGGCACTCGTTTAAGCCTGACACAATAATAGACGCCAAGTAAATATCTCTTGAACGAATAAATGATCATTTCCCATGTAGGAGTACGTAAAGATAGAAGTGGCAGGAATGACTGAAAGTGGTACACGAATTGCCTCTGTTATATCAAGAGGCATATCAAGCACAAATACTTGAAAACATAGAGATAATATAATATAGCGACTAAGGCCATGTGCATTGGAGCCAGATTCCAACTGAATCCCATTTTTACCATCTGCAAGGATATGATCTTAGAAAGGTAACCTCTCAGGGTCTCAAGTTCCTCATTTGTGACATGGAAATAATAGGAGCTTCTACCTCAAACAATCTTAGTGAAGATTACATGAACTAAAAATTAACATGTGAGTGCTTATAACAGTACCTGTCACAAAGTAACCATTCTACCAGTGTTAACTGTTGTTTAAAAACGTTTCCTATCTATCACTAAATATCTAGACTAGAGTACTAATTGACAAATTTTGTGTTACTCTCTAATGTTTTTCATGTCTATTTGTCCTATCTTTCAGAACAATTTTCACAGCATTGAATAACAAAGAGGATAGAAAAGGATCTCTGAGACTATCATTTTCCAGGTAAGGGACCAAGGCCCAGAGCTAGCAAGGGGGGTCATCCAAGAGTACACCTCTCATGGCAGAACCACACCTGGAATGTATATGGAGCTTCAGTTATTCTCAAACATTGTAACCAAAGGAAAAAAAATTGAAAATGAAATGTATATAAAATGAATACCTATCATTGAGATGCTAAAACGTTTTAGTATAGGACTTTAATGTCTGATTTGTAAGCTCACGTTTGGCAATAGGTAATCAAGAGTTATAGCCCTCAGCGGGTGCCTGGGTGGCTCAGTTCAAGCTCCACATAGGCTCTGTGCTGACAGCTCAGAGCCTGGGGCCTGCTGTGGATTCTGTGTCTTCTTCTCTCTCTGTCCCTCCCCCCACCTCTAAGATAAATATTTAAAACATTTTTTGAAAAAAAAAAAAGAGTTTCAGCTCTCAGTAATTTGTAAGAGTTTTTGTGAACTAATGTGTTATATACATTAACTATAGAGAAGCTTGAATTTTTTTTTGTTATGCAATTTACATAAAATTGATGAATGTTTACAGTAACCTGAAGGTCCTTTTGACATCCCAGACCTAAGGATATACTTTCTACTAAAAGCAAACAAATAAACAAACAAAAAAACAATTAGATTTCTACAACCAATTATTGGGTACTCTAAGAAAAAAAATTGCATTATAAAACAATTGTGACCGTTGTTCAAGCTAATTATCATTATAATATAAGCTGTTACTTTTGTGGCCTGACAGCATTCTCTAATCTGGACAGGTGTTCGGAGGTCAGGCATGACCAGTGTGAATGCTGATCCTCAACAGCCACGGCATAGCAGACTGAACTTTCACTGGGTTTCCCTATTGTCTAAACTGTGAAGTAATTATAAATCCAAGACATTCATTTAGTTGAGAATAGTGTTTTTATCCCAATTGTATTTCTTGTTTTTATGGTGCATATATATCACCAAGTATTTAAATATCATTTTCTTTGAATATATTTTATACCTCAACATATACACATGTAAGTTTAAGAGTTGGCACTAATTACTAAAGAGCAGTTGAGACTCAACCAGGTTTCAAGGAAGTCATTTAAGACCCCAAATTAAAAGAAAAATTTGTCATTTCTTTATGGTTTTAAAATTCTGAAATGTCAAGTTGACCATTTACTGTTTAGATTCTAGCTCATGATAACTTCTTCAGTAGAATATATATGGTCCAGAAAAATGAACCTCAGATGCCTGGTTATCTCTTCCACTATATATATATATTTTCAACAAACCTTTCAGTTACACCACAAATTACTGTAATACTTGCTGTTATCTTCGGAAATCATACTTGTCTCAAGAAAATGTACTAAAAGAGAAGATATACCATAACAACTGAACTAAACTATAACAAATCACTCCAAAAAGATAAAAGTTTTACATAAAACCTTAGTAACCTAAGAATCCTTCATTCTAAAACCTATTAAGAAATTAATTCATGTGACCAATTTAATAGCAATATTTACTTATACAAAGAAAGAAGACTTCTATTTTACCCTTAGGACCATAAAGAAAAACAATAAAAATATGAGAGACGGTAGATGCTAGGTTAACTGGAGAAAGAAAGAAAAAAAAAGCTTCTGTTAGGGGAAGCCTCTTGATACGTTCAGTACTATTTTTCAGAAGAGTCTCTTTCAAATTTAATTTTGAAATCTCCTTCTCAAATACAATATTAATAAAAAACTATAGGTGAAGGAAAAGGGGAAAATGCCCTTCAGCTGAATATCAGATGTTTGAGAGTTTGTCCTCCATATCACTCGCCTCTGTGCTGAAGAGCATTGTTCAGTAGTTGACAATATGATATTTTCTCAGGACAAAGAAAAAGTGGGTTGGAGATCAGTTTCATATGTATCTCAATATTTGATTTCTATTTTAATCTAATATGAAGAGGTGGCTGTTTACATTACTTAGGAATGATTTCCTCAAAACTCTTCCCAGATTACAAATGTTGTACTTCAATGAGTATATAAAGAATATGAATAAAATTTCAACCTTAAGTGAGTTCAAAGCTTAAATAGTTTCCAGATATTAGAAGAACTAGTTGGAAGATGAGCTTAGGTAAACCTCTTAAAGAATTTCGAATTGGTTCTTTTGGGAAAAAAATAAAAGTGGACATATTAAATGGAAGATACATATATTTTCTTTTAATTTAAGGCTTCCATATTCAACACATAGGCTGATTATTTCTTTCCAGTTGCATATAATTTTATTAACTATGTAATTTTAAATAATATTTATAAAATGAATTACATCAAATAGAAAAGAGTGAGGATCATTACTGTATAGACAGGTAGTTATAGTTTATATCTCTAATGTTGCTTACAAATTTCTAGTCCATCAAGCAATAGACATGGGTTCTGTTTACTAGATCTGCTGCAGAATAATTACAACTTGTTTGTGGAGATCTTAAACAATTATAAAGGATCATCTTGATACTTCAATTTTATTTAAGAGAAGCTTTAAAATTACCCCAAAATGATAAGACATTTCTATGTCTCATTTAACTTAATTAAAACACTCTATTCCTTCTACAATAATAAAATTAGGCACTTGTTTAATCCTGAAATTCTTAGATTAATTGAAAACAAAGTTGCTATCTCTTACTAAAAGCCCTTATAGTATGTGTGAGGCTTAATGTATAGTGTAAATAAATAGATGCACTTACCTGGAATTAAAGTTGAAAGCGCTGAAAATGCTTGAGAAAGTTTCAATAGATACAAAAGAAACTGACAAAGCAGCATCCACTACCAACGGCTCAGCCTTTTGGGCTTCACAAGTGGCAGCAACACCAGTTCTGGCCCAGAACCCTTGTGTTATGTAACATCTTATTAATATTAGCCATCAAACTGCTACCAAGCTGGTGAGGCACTAGAGGGCAAGAGTGTCACATGCAAGACCCATCGCCAAGGGACAGGCTTTGGTACCACTTCGGGAAGACAGATGCTAACTAAGCTGATAAATAACCCGATGCCTGAATGCAACAGCAAACTTGTAATGTTCCTCAAAGAATATTTTAAATGTCAATTTTCTGACTAGCTGAAGAGTTAACAGGTTAATAAATATGCATAAGCAAATAACCACATCATGCAAAACTTTCAGGATTAAATTTATAAACCTACAGTCATCCAGGAGACATATATATATATATATATATATATATATATATAT